>OW804102.1:58115169-58340393 GCA_942159475.1 Sthenelais limicola | reverse complement strand
ATATATCCACGTAAAGTGAGCCTGACTGGGCGCTATTCTTCCACTGGGACCATTGTCTAGCTTTTTGTGCTTGTCTCAATCGATGGAGAGAGGAAAATCCCATCGCTCCCGTGTGCCTTAATCCTCTATAGATCTCCTCACTGAGAAGGAGATAATAGCAGGGGAGTTTTTACACTAGAGAAGGAAACAACCGAATAAATAGAATGGATAAAAACATGAAATACTAAAAGCTACAATTGTTGTTGAGAATATCCACCGTAGCTGTTATTCATTCCCGTATATGTTAGAAATACATACGTTGGGTGATATTTGATCAACTTTTAAAAGGCTTTAAAATAGTAGGGGTATTAGAAATATGTATGCTTCTAATTACTGGCAGTGTAATTATACATGTTGGACTCCTTCCATGTGTAAGGTTGTTCATTAATCCCCTGTGAACCGTCAGTATTACGCCATTCATCCACCCCTCCACCCACACCATTACAACAAGGTAACCCTTGCCATCCCACTCCCTATACACCCCTCCACCCACACCATTACAACAAGGTAACCCTTGCCATCCCACTCCCTATACACCCCTCCACCCACACCATTACAACAAGGTAACCCTTGCCGTCCCACTCCCTATACACCCCTCCACCCACACCATTACAACAAGGTAACCCTTGCCGTCCCACCCCCTATACACCCCTCCACCCACACCATTACAACAAGGTAACCCTTGCCGTCCCACTCCCTATACACCCCTCCACCCACACCATTACAACAAGGTAACCCTTGCCGTCCCACTCCCTATACACCCCTCCACCCACACCATTACAACAAGGTAACCCTTGCCATCCCACTCCCTATACACCCCTCCACCCACACCATTACAACAAGGTAACCCTTGCCATCCCATGATCTCCCTATACAACTCGCCTCCCATTTAAAGCTGTATTCCCAGCTAATCCACAGAAAATTATTTCTCAATTCTTTCTTGTCCTTAGAATGAAAGATTTAATAACAGAAAATTTGATATTTCTCCATTCTTCAATCATTGCGTCTTGTAAGAAACGAAACAACCACAAAATAAGAAATGTCAAAATTTGTTGACTGAAATTAGCTGGTATTGCCACTTTAAAGTTGAGCAAAGTTGAGCCTTAATGAGCCGAGGTGCATCAGTGGTGGTGAATGTATGTGGATATATATGGACGAGGTATGGCAGTGTGGGTATATATGGGCGAGGTATGGCAGTGTGGGTATATATGGGCGAGGTATGGCAGTGTGGGTATATATGGGCGAGGTATGGCAGTGTGGGTATATATGGGCGAGGTATGGCAGTGTGGATATATATGGGCGAGGTATGGCAGTGTGGATATATATGGGCGAGGTATGGCAGTGTGGATATATATGGGCGAGGTATGGCAGTGTGGGTATATATGCATATACTCTACAGTACACCCAGACATGCGAGGCTACCACTGGGCCTACCACTAAAACCGCTCCATTACCTTAAAATACTGCCTGCTTTAATTTTGTTTTTCGGCCTTGGACTTCATTCAAAATATTTAATCGCTCGGAGCTTGGAGTGAGGGCTGGCAAAGTTGCAATAATAATTACTCCTATAATATTATATCTTTTTATACAAAATGGCGTAGGTCTTTAGGAAGAGAAATCTTCGAGTGCATCTTGATGGGACTTCCCCAGACGGACTCATCAGTAATCAAGAAATTTGTCTTACATCAGCACATTTCCCCCCCAAAAAAGGATCTAATGTGCTTAGTTACAGTTACATGGCTTGTGCAGGTGTCCTAGTTCCTGACCTGTCATTCTGCCTCATGCACTTAGCTCATATATCCCAGCTCACAGGTAGTCTGATGTATAGGTAGCATTTAACATGCGAGAAAGTTATCTTTGTAACGCTATTCACCCAACTACATGCCACCTGTCACCTCTGGGAATAGAATAATCCTTTATTATTTAGACAAGGGTTTTATGACTGAGACTACAGTCTAGGTCCAAACCTTCAGATCAGATAAGAATGGTATGTGAAAATATAATATCTACAATAATCTTGTATATAATTGAATTGAAATGTTTTCTTGGCAAATGTTGGTTCCAAACTTCACCTTTTAAGTTCCTCGCTCTGTTTAACCTTTCCGGAAGAAACCTTACCCTGATAAGAGAACATATAAACAAACAAACAAAAACCAACCAGCTGGTCGTTAAGTGGGGTGTGTACAGACCGTATTTAGTATTGCCTGGCAATGGGCGCCTACTGCTACTACTCACTGCCAATCTATATGGGTCAGATTTTCAGAAAATGTACAATTCAACTTCGCAAATCTTCTCAAATAACCCAAATTTAAGACGAAAATAAAGTTCAAAATACACTTCAACCTAACCAAACAGATTGCTAGAATCAATGCAATGCCGAATATACTCGAATTTAACTAGTATTGACCAAATTGCAGCCTAATTTAGCAGAATTTACTTAAGGTGTACAGCTGCCAATTGTACATTTTCTGAAAATCTGACCTATATATTAAGGTTGGTCGACTTGCCTGCCGGTCACTTATGTAATTATACAAGCGTACATACCACACAAGCTGTAGCTTCTGTTTATAGGACAAGGACATATGCAGGTTAATACATTCCTGGGGGGGGGGGGGGGGCGGTGCCTGAGGGTTGGAGGTGAACTTGGACTGCCCCAGCTGCCTTCCAAGACAGTCACCTCACCCCACACACCCCGTGATGTAACCGACTCTTGCTATAAAGGGTGATCTGGGTCTAAATCAACCACACACCACAAACCAGCCGAGTCTACCTTGGCCCAGGCCTTAGTGAAAGATAGATCTATTGGACGCTAAGCTTAGGCCTATAATTTGTTCTAGTTTATATAGGGCATGCTCTAATGTTGTTGATGTTCATCTTGTATATTTCTAATTGTTAAAATAATAAATTGTCATCTCTTTATTTAATATAATTCTTAGGTTTATCATAATCATATTAAAATTATGTGTTGGTCAATTCATTGATTAAATGGGAGTCAATGTAAGAGAAATGTACAGTATAGCAAATGACCCTCATATATGAGTATAAGAACTGCATACAGTATAGGTACTGCCCCATTGATTGAAGGGGTGTGTACAATGTAAGAGGTAGAGTACCAGGAGCATATGGTGAGGTTTGCCTGGGGGCCAGTGTGCAATGTTCATATTATGATTGAGGCAGCGGGGGATCAATACCTAGCGTCCACTGTGATAGCCCTTCATCCCGCCTCCATGGTGTAGTGGTAGACTATCATCTCATCCTTCCACTAGTGTGTACACTGGTGGCATGGGCTCCTCTCTCTCTCTCTCAATCGCCTCTCTATCTATCCATCCATCTATCTCTTTCTTTCCTTTTCTCTCTCTCTCTCTCTCTCTCTCTCTCTCTCTCTCTCTCTCTCTCTCTCTCTCTCTCTCTCTCTCTCTCTCTCTCTCTCCCTCTCTCTCTCTCCCTCTCACCCTGTCTCCCATTCCCTCCATCCTTACATCAGTATCTACCATAGACCATTGGTTGCTCACATCTGGCAGTGCCTACCTTTCCTCTGTGTGAGATACACGGTGATGTAGGATCATCTTGCTGACCCGCCAACTCACCTCGTTAGACACTAATTAGACATGATCTTAGTTAATTACCCAGGAGTAAGTACACTTACCCTGGATCTGGCCTTTCTGGGGCAGCAGATCATTCCATGTCACTGCACCTGGGTGCAAACCATCCCAGGTCAGTACATACTGAGTGTAACTCTGTGTGTGGCCCAAAAAAAAAATGACCATAAAGTGCCTTTCTCTCTCTCCCTTCTTCTCTATCTCTATTTCCTGGGTAAGATCATAAACTGCCTCCCTCTCAGCTCTCCCGCCCTTGAAATAACCATATTAAATGTGGTGATAAGGGCGTAGCAACCAATCTCACTCACTCACTCACAAAAAAAAAGACAAAAAGAAATACATAAACAGGAAGAAATTTGAATTTAAAATGCTCTCAGCTGTTGTTGTACTCTTTTAGGGGTCTCCGGTCCAGTTTTGTCCCTAAATTGCCCTTGTAACGGACAATCCTACCAGTGCATAGTCTGTGGTCGACCCCTAAAGGACTTGGAAGGTTGTGGTTTGGAGGGAATAGCCTTATGGACATGGGATAGAGGACGAGCGATAGCGAGTTCTCTATCCCATGTCCATAAGACTCTTCGCTCCAAACCACAACCTTCTAAGTCCATAGTAAAGGGTTTGTGTGGTCGGTGAGGTGGCTTAGTGGCTTCTACAGCAAGTACTGGAGGGTGAAATGATGGACACAGTCTAGGTCCAAAGTTGAGAGAGTCCCTTCAAACGAAGGGAAAGCCTCTTGCCTCAAACCGCAAAGTGTCATTATAATTCCATTAAGACCGCAAAATGTCATTATAATTCCATTAAAAGGCCAAGTCTTAGGCGATGAGACCGATTAGCGAAGCAGACTGACATACCATTTTTATCTGACGTAAGGGTTTGGACCTAGAGTGGACAATAATAAACTATGCACTCTCAGTACTATATACTCTTAGTTACCAGTTGAAGTAGAGCCATCTATCTCCCTGGCTGTTTTACCAACTCCTTCACATACCATCAATCCTTCAATCCCCCAGTCCCTATGGGCTACAAGATATTCATATATTGTATACAGGAGGGCAATTGCTGCAAATTAAAACATTTAACCCCCAACTTGATTTTAAAGATGTTGGGAGGGGTGCTGCCAACCGTCTGAATTTCAGATTCTTCAGAGTGGAATTTTTTCACTTTTTATTGGACTTTAACTGGTCGACGTTTCGGACTCTTCAGGGCCAGTCCAGTAGATTGATTTAAAAGTTTAACTCAAGTAAAATAAGTTTAAGATGAGTAGACAAGAGTGACGCCTGGTATTACTAAGTGAGTAGAGTTGCTCAGGTTGAGTGTGTGGTGGGCGAGGCAGTGTTATTGGTGGATGCCATGACTGGTAGATATAGCAGGGGCTACTCATGCAGCAGGGGCAGGCTATGTCTGGCTAGGAGTGCCTCTATTGAGCAATTCACCTGTAGCACGAGCCACTCGTCTAGCCTATAGTATAGTTCCCTGTCACTCGTCTAGCCTATAGTATAGTTCCCTGGCCTCCCAGTGCCTTCATATTGGGTCAGATTTTCAGATTCACCTTCACCAATCCCCTCAAATAACCCAAATTTCAGACGAAAATAAAGTTCAAAATACAGTTCAACCTAACCAAACAGATTGCTTGAATCAATACAATGCCAAATATCCTCGAATTTACCTAGTATTGGCCAAATCGCAGCCTAATTTAGCAGAATTTATCAAATGTGTAGAGCTGCCAATTGTACATTTTCTGAAAAATATGGCCCATATTGGGCAGAATCTTCCACTTAGATCACTTTGCCCTATTATTTCCCCTCCTCTCTTGGCTTTTCGTCCCCTCTCTGCTGCCTGTGGGTGGTTATTTTATTCACACTCGGGTTTTGTCCTTGCTATGCTGTTTCTAGCTGTCCATTCATTTGTACCTCCCCCTGCCTGTCGGTGTATCCTCTTGTGTCACTTGTCTAAGTCCCTCTAGTCTTTGTTTCTCTTTATTCATCCATCTATCTATCTGTCTAGCTATCTATTGCTTCTTGTCCTCTCTTGTATCTCCCTCCTCTCCCTCCACAATAGTTCCAATAATGTACAAACCAGAATTGTGTTCAAAACCCTGCTATACGACTCATAAAATATCATTAGTGACCGCAGTTATGATTCATGGTGCATATAAACTTTCATAATCTTCCCATCAATCAAGTCTTGTTTAAAGCAAAAATAGTGTTGATGAAGCCGTTATATATATTTTAATTGACCAGATTCTCATGTTTCACCTTGTTTGTTTGCATGTGTATTATACTCAGATATAATAATTCATCTTGTTTAACCAGATTTGGTGAAATTTAAACACTGTTTATTGGTATATTTATAGCTGACCTGACCTTAATCTATGGTACAGCTCTATAGCTGGTGTATAATCTAGTCTAGGCCTGACCTCGATCTATGATACAGCTCTATAGGTCGTGTATAATCTAGTCTAGGCCTCAATCTATGGTACAGTGCTATAGCTGGTGTATAATCTAGTCTAAGTCTGCCCTCAATCTATGGTACAGCTCTATAACTGGTGTATAATCTAGTCTAAGTCTGCCCTCAATCTATGGTACAGCTCTATAACTGGTGTATAATCTAGTCTAGGCCTCAATCTATGCTACAGCTCTATAGCTGGCCTATAATCTAGTCTAGGTCTGCCCTCATCTATGGTACAGCTCTATAGCTGGTCTATAATCTAGTCTAGGCCCCAATCTATGCTACAGCTCTATAGCTGGTCTATAATCTAGTCTCGGCCTCAATCTATGCTACAGCTCTATAGCTGGGTGTATAATCTAGTCTAGGTCTGCCCTGACTCTATCCTACAGTGCTATAGCTGTATAATCTAGTCTAGGCCTCAATCTATGGTACAGCTCTATAGCTGGTCTATAATCTAGTCTAGGTCTGCCCTCAATCTATGATACAGCTCTATAGGTGTTTTATAATCTAGACTAGGCCTCAATCTATGATACAGCTCTATAGGTGGTTTATAATCTAGTCTAGGCAAGGGCCTGAGTGCAGCACCATATGATCCTGCTGTCAAACATATCCCCCTCCTCATACCGACCATGCTCTCAGGCACTGAGTGGGCTCCAGTAAATCTATACTACAAGATGTTAGTGTATGTCCCATCTTCATGTTGCCTTATCATTAATCATACATGCCAGGTCGTAAGGAATAGGGCCCAAGGCACTCAGTAACATCACCAGCTTCATATATACATGGGTCTGGTTGGCAGAAAATGTACAATTCCTCCTCACTAATCCTCTCCAATAGCTCATATCTTAGACCGTAATGAGGTTTAAAATACAGTTCAATATAACCTAACAGATTGGCTGAGTCAGCGCAATACCAGATATACTCAGTATTGACAATACCTATTGACGATTTTTCATTGAATTTAAGAGAAAAAAAATGTAAAGCTGTGGATTGTAGATTTCTAGGCGATCTGACCCATATATGGGAGGCTGCATGATGATATAGGTGGCTTATAGCTACATGATATAGGTGGCTGCATATTGATGTTCTTGTTATTCATTATCCCAAGGTTGTAAGCGATCCGTGCAGATTTTCTATTGTACTTGATTGTTTAGACGACTATGTGCAAGGGTCATATGTCTAACACAGGTAACTCTAGTAACTCTAGGTGATTGTTATTGAAGTTTTGTGTTTCACTTGTGCATATTAAAATAAATTGAAATCCACTCAGCATGATTGTGGGGCCAAATAATGAAATAGGAGATGTCAAAAACACAATAATGGATCAATTAGCCTCCATTACTGTCCCTGTCTCCTATTACAGGGCTGTGCAATACACTGCTACTCTAACTGTTCTTACACTGAGAGAGAGTTACCTGGTTGGAAAGGGTTTACTGTAACTGTTCTTACACTGAGAGAGAGTTACCTGGTTGGAAAGGGTTTACTCTAACTGTTCTTACACTGAGAGAGAGTTACCTGGCTGGAAAGGGTTTACTGTAACTGTTCTTACACTGAGAGAGAGTTACCTGGTTGGAAAGGGTTTACTCTAACTGTTCTTACACTGAGAGAGAGTTACCTGGTTGGAAAGGGTTTACTCTAACTGTTCTTACACTGAGAGAGAGTTACCTGGCTGGAAAGGGTTTACTCTAACTGTTCTTACACTGAGAGAGAGTTACCTGGTTGGAAAGGGTTTACTCTAACTGTTCTTACACTGAGAGAGAGTTACCTGGTTGGAAAGGGTTTACTGTAACTGTTCTTACACTGAGAGAGAGTTACCTGGTTGGAAAGGGTTTACTCTAACTGTTCTTACACTGAGAGAGAGTTACCTGGCTGGAAAGGGTTTACTCTAACTGTTCTTACACTGAGAGAGAGTTACCTGGTTGGAAAGGGTTTACTCTAACTGTTCTTACACTGAGAGAGAGTTACCTGGTTGGAAAGGGTTTACTCTAACTGTTCTTACACTGAGAGAGAGTTACCTGGCTGGAAAGGGTTTACTCTAACTGTTCTTACACTGAGAGAGAGTTACCTGGTTGGAAAGGGTTTACTCTAACTGTTCTTACACTGAGAGAGAGTTACCTGGTTGGAAAGGGTTTACTGTAACTGTTCTTACACTGAGAGAGAGTTACCTGGTTGGAAAGGGTTTACTCTAACTGTTCTTACACTGAGAGAGAGTTACCTGGTTGGAAAGGGTTTACTCTAACTGTTCTTACACTGAGAGAGAGTTACCTGGCTGGAAAGGGTTTACTCTAACTGTTCTTACACTGAGAGAGAGTTACCTGGTTGGAAAGGGTTTACTGTAACTGTTCTTACACTGAGAGAGAGTTACCTGGTTGGAAAGGGTTTACTCTAACTGTTCTTACACTGAGAGAGAGTTACCTGGCTGGAAAGGGTTTACTCTAACTGTTCTTACACTGAGAGAGAGTTACCTGGTTGGAAAGGGTTTACTCTAACTGTTCTTACACTGAGAGAGAGTTACCTGGCTGGAAAGGGTTTACTCTAACTGTTCTTACACTGAGAGAGAGTTACCTGGTTGGAAAGGGTTTACTCTAACTGTTCTTACACTGAGAGAGAGTTACCTGTGGGAGGTGGGTGGACGTTATATCAGGTTCAAGTGAATATTGGCTGACCTGTGGCCATGGACAATACCTTTCTCCTCCTCCTGCCTCTCTGTCCCCTCAAGGGCTTCATTGCATTACACATCACCTCTTGTATGGCTAATACCAGAGGCGGTCAAAGCCTAACTCTGAGTGCTTGCCCAGTAAGGCTAACTATATACAGTTTGGTAGTTACCTCTTCACAAATATGGCTAGCTATATTTGCTGTCAATATATTTGTGTTTGATACATGTGCTGATTTTAAATCAATTCCTCTCAAATGGTTAAATATGCATGAGCTCAGCTCTAGCAACTGACGTTAAGGTATTAGGTGCTCTCTGTTCTCTTTAGCACAGGTCATCCAGCCTACCTCACCGTGGCTATAGTGGCTCTAATGTCATATAATATTCCCCTTCTTAAGACTTGAATATTAACAATATTAAACATGAAGGGGTTGCACAAGTCTATAATATGGCCTCCTGTTGTTCCCCAGTAATGCTGAACATCAACTCTGTAGAGATTGGTTTCATATATGGATGCAATCACCAGAAAATGTACAATTCATCTTCACCAATCCTCTCAAATACCCTAATTAAAGCAAAATACAGTTCAACATAAGTTAACAGATTGTTTGGATCAAGGCAATACTAAGTATACTCAGGCATATCTAGTGTTGACGATTTTTCTGTCTAATTTAGAGAAATTTACTAGAATTGGTTGACCTGCCAATTGTACATTTTCTGAAAATCTGACCCCTATACACCAGTTGGCCGTGAGACAGCGTTGATTGTTGTCCTGGGCGCCCGGTCACTGCTGGCCCGGTCACTGTTGGCCTGTAGCCTGTTGGCCAGCCCGGCTAATCATACCCTCAATAGACCTTACTTACCTTATAGTTGGGGTTCAAAGCACCTTATAGTTCACAATGGCTTAATACTGAGTAGCTGAATAAACACTGCCTCCCGTAGGGCCATAGTACAAGATCAGATAAGTATGGTCTGTTAGTGATTGGACGCCTACTGCGCTAATGGCTTTCTTGGCCATGTGGGCGTCATAATTCAAATATGCAGCATGTTTAATGTAACACATTGAACATGCTCATCGGATCAAGATGGGAATCTAACCTTTTTAATCTGATTACATCGAATATGTTTAATATAAATATAATCTGATCAAACTGATGAGTTGGCGGAGAAGATGCTTAAGGCCCTAGTCCACTAAGCTGATTCTCATGAGATTTTGCGCCACAGACACAATGGACTCTCTTCCACTAAATTCTGTGAGAATCGCATGACTGAAGAGTGAGGTATGTGGGGGAGGGACCGTGTGTAATGTTTAATATTGTGGGATAACAATCGGATCAAACTGATGACCCGATTACAGAAATCGCTGTAGTGGAGCCGAGGTTTAAGCTGGTATTGTGTTTAGTTGATGATCCAGGATGTGTTCCTGCTGACTACCATAGGGTGAGGTATGTGGGGGAGGGACCGTGGCCTATACGTACTCACCAGCTCTGCCTCCCACGTCTATATAGGTGACCCAGCTCTCTCAGTGTTCTTACTATGTGGGTCAGATTTTCAGAAAATGTACAATTCATCTTCCCCAATTCTCTCAAATAACCCAGATTTCAGACGAAAATAAAGTTCAAAATACAGTTTAACCTAACCTAAGAGATTGCTAGAATCAATGCAATGCCAAATATACTCGAATTTACCTAGTATTCACCAAATTTCAGCAGAATTTACTAAATGTGTAGAGCTGCCAATTGTACATTTTCTGAAAATCTGACCCATGTGCATCTTCACACTGACATAAAGGCCTGTGTAGAGTGGGGGTATACATGTGGAGCAATGGATCATAGCTCGTTATGCTAGACTTGTGTGAGCTACAGTTCCTGGCCTTCTACTCCTGCTCCACTCAGGCCTGTATTGGTGGATCCATCTCAAGGCTAGAATCTCTAGATCCGTGTTAGTGGCATCTGTTGGCATGACATGGGAAAATAAGTTTTTTAAAATCTTAAATTTCAAGAATATTTTCTGTTGATTTGTGTGTGAAATTTAAAAATGTTGCCAGATGTGAAGTGATCGTTTTCCTCACCACCGACCACCCCCCGACCCTAGAAAGAGTTGTGGGAGGAGTGTGTGTGTGTAGGGGGGATCTCTCTCTCTCCCTCTCTCTCGCTCTCTCTCTCTCTCTCTCTCTCACTCACTCACTCTCTCTCTCTCCCTCCCCCTCTCTCTCTCTCTCTCTCTCTCTCTCTCTCTCTCTCTCTCTCTCTCTCTCTCTCTCTCTCTCTCTCTCTCTCTATCTCTCTATCTCTCTATCTCTCCCCCTCTCCTATCCCTCCCCTCCTGTTCCACTTTTCCCCTATTATCCACCATTCTCCCTCACCCACTTCCCCAATGCTGTTGATCATTCAGCAGAAGTCATTGCCAGACCGTGTGTTGCCCTGACTACCACCTTAATACAAACCGCCTGGGTCTAGTCTCCTGCACAGGACTAGCCACCGTCTCCTCCCTCTAACACTAGGCGTCTCTGTCAGTCACGTCCATGTGTAGGAGTTGCCACATGACTGCTGGTAGTATATAGGAGTGGACCCTGCCCACCTCCACGTGTTGGAGTTGCTGCTGGTAGTATATGGGTCAGATTTTCAGAAAATGTACAATTAGCAGCTCTACACATTTAGTACATTCTGCTAAAATAGGCTGTAATTTGACCAATACTAGGTAAATTCGAGTATATTCAGCATTGCATTGATTCTAGCAATGTGTTTGGTTAGGTTCAGCTGTATTTTAAACTTTATTTTCGTCTGAAATTTGGGTTATTTGAGAAGATTGGTGAAGGTGAATTGTACATTTTCTGAAAATCTGACCCATATAGGAGTGGAGAATATAGTGCACACCCTGCCCACCCTCATGTCCACTCTCCATCTTCCCACTCTACATTTATTGTACAATAATGGCTGTGGGGTGGGGTCGGTGGTCAGGTAGTGCCAGTCTCCTCAACCATTATAGAAATAATGCACCTTGCTGGTTAAAAGATGAGGTTCGTAAGAAGGACACAGTCCAGGTCCAAACCCCCAGATCAGGTAAGAATGGTATGTCAGTGATTGGACGCCTATCTCTTATTGCTGTTCACCCTGTGTGGGTCGCCCCTGAAGCAATTAAACCGTTAGGTCCAGACACCCACATTCCTCGATTCCACATCCAGCGATAAGCTTAACCGCAAGGCTAAGACTAAGGCTAAAGTGTTAATGACCCCCTGAAACTTAGGGGTCCAAAACTGCCTTCTGAACCTGACTGTAAATAATATTACAAATAATAATAATATATTCTCTATTTGTCAACCTGTCCAGAAGAGCAATAGGAGATACACATGTAAGCCAGGTCAAGTCTTGCAGTGCTGCATGCCTCCTTTGAACCCTAGGACAGTTATACAAATAGTAAGATAATCTAAGTCATTGTTACAGAGATAAACCAGTAAAGGGTTGGGAGAAAGTGCTGGCCCAGTAACCCTGAACTGGCCAACTTACATAGATCTACAAATAACAGATCTATTGATTGGGTTAGATAACTATAGATAATATGCACCCTGGCCAATATAGCAGGGTTCATGAAACACAATCTGAGATACCGAGTTACAGTCACAAATATGTGTTTGATACGTTGCCAATGGTAACGATCAGTCTTGTATTGATTGGTGTACATATATACACACTATGTGCCCTTGTATACCTGTAGAAATAGCATAGTCCCGGTTATGCAAGCTTTGTACTTTATAAGGATATTTTCATGGGGGAATGTGAATATGACGCAAAGTGCATGGCTTTCAACTGATCGCTCCTACACCCTTAAAGACTCTTTTAATTCTCATATATCAGCGGGGTTTTTTGATAATTTTAATATTGATAAACGTATATATTGGTTTTGATATACTCTAAATATGTGTTAACTGTGGTGTTTTAGAGGAAGTGAATCCTCAAACCAATGAATAGTGAATAGTATTTTTTTTTTTTTTTTTTTTTTTTAGTAGCAGTTTGGGGAGACAGGAACAGTGCAACTTGTCACGCTTGATAGAATAGTGAATAGTAAACCATGTGAGCAGTGGTAGCCTGAGTGTTGGGACTGGCCATGTATTACTGGCAGCCTGCCCCGCGCTGGGGGCAACATTATGAATGGAGGGAATCACTAGGCTGTGGATGAAAGGTTGTGGCGTGAGTTGCTCTTGTGGGGTAAAGTGGAGCTGAGTTACTCACTGTGTGCTGCACCATTGGCTCCTCCCTCTCTTGGTGCTCTATTAAAGCATTAAATCCCTTTAGTCTCTGCCTACGGTTGTTATAGCCCGAAGTGTTTCTGTTTAGGCAGTGAGTTAAGTACTTTAGATCATTGTGGTCTACCACAGTTTTGTTTCTTTGCCCTCACATGTAAATACCCTCAAGCAATGAAGAAAGTTTAGGCTGCTCCTATACTTAACAACTGGTTGGTGTGGGGGGGGGGGGGGGGGTGCTTTACACTAGTCTACTGTACTACTGGTTAAAAAGCAGCCGTGAAGTTAACAAAAGTCACCCCCCACCGCCAGGTGCCCTCAGGACTCCATTCACCCTGAGCACACCCCATAGACTCCCGCACCTGGCGCACGTGCACTTGCAGAAGAAAAAAAGTCGCGTGGAAAAAAAGAATTGTGCCCTAATGGCACGTGACCCAAGGCAGGGTCAAGGCCGCGGGCGGCTCACGCGCCCACCAAAACACAGCTGTTGTGGGTCAGTTTCCATAGCAACCGTATCGTGTTACCATGACGACCGATTCCGTCAGTGTGTCACGCGGGTAGCGGTGTGGAGGGGGCGGGGCGCGGTGTCAGGTTCCTCCAGGGTTTGGGTGGACTACTGGTTGCTGCTCTATTGTGATGATACTGGGGTTTACATGTTTACACTCTTTGTGGTCAGAGTTTGACTGTGTGATATATCATTGATTAATTGATTGAACCACAAACTCCAATCACAAAAATCAATATTTAGCTTCAGTGTTGTCATTATTTAATCGTGATAAGATATAAGATAAGATAAGAGAATTCTTTGTTCGTCATAAGACAGTATGTGTTACGAAGGTGCTAGTCCCTGGTGCAGGTCCTGGATACGACCAGCTACACTCTATACTCGTCCCGTAGGCAGCGGCGTGCCATAGGGTTAACCATAGAGGGCTTTAACGTTTACTGCCTACAGGTCGCATATAGAGTGTGTAGCACCATCAGGTACCACTAGTAAAGTGCAAAATAAATCAACAAAACACTGCATCGTCACCTAAATTAAGGAAGAAGACTATATTTGTTGCTGCCAACATCTATTCTCACTCTGGCTCTCCCAGCCTTTCCTCTGGCCCTAGTCTTGTAATAGTCTCATTGTTCCTGATTGATTTATTGGTTCCGCATCATAAATACACCCTCTACATAATAGGTATATATAATGTATACCACCTCCTGCCTGTAGGGAGGGGGCTGATATACATATACGTGTACATATAATGGTATCATGACATAATCCCCTGTGCCTATAATAGATCGCCCGTGCAAGCCTGGCTATCTATAACTGTAACTACATACCTACAGTATATATGGTATTGATGAATTATACCAGTGTCTTGGTGTGCAATATGTCCCACTTGCCCACCTCGTGGTTACACAATATAGGACGTTTCCACTGGCCCTGCTCCACAGAGCTCTCATAATGTTAGCCTTATTGTGTAGGTGCACGGCATGGGGGGGGGGGGGGGGGGGGTGCAGTGAATGGGGAGAGCCAGGCCAGCATGGATCATGGCAGTAGAAATAGCTCCTCTCCTCCTCTCCTATCTAGTCACCCCGAGTTCAATGGCACACCAGCTCTTTAGAGATAAAAATAAAAACTCGTAAAGTGCTTCACGTGAGAGTCAAGATAGAGGACCTGACCTCTACACTGAGGTTAGTTAGGTCTGCTGTGATGGCGGGGGGGGGGGGGGGGGGGTCTCTCTCCCTCTCTCCCCTGGTCCTGGGTAAGACCATAAAGTGCCTTTCTGTCTCTTTTCTCTGTCTCTCTCGCTTCTTCCCCATCTCTATTTCCTGGATATGATCATAAACTGCCTCCCTCTCAGCTCCCCCGCCCTTGATATAACCTTCAGTGTGTTGATAAGGGCATAAAGCAACCAATCTCACTCACTCACTCTCTCCCGCCCGTTCTCTCTCTCTCTTTCTCCTTCTCCCGTTCTCCCCCCCCCCCCCCCGCCCCATCTCCAGGGGAAGGATATATCAGTGATCTATGTGTAGTATACTGCTATCTATTGCTGGGTGGATAACACATGTAAATAAAGCACCCAGTAGAGATGGGGTAGATGTATGTGCTGGAGCGTTGAAAGGTCACTGTCCTCGCACCACTGGTACATGTATAGCCCCGTTATGGTTCACCCTGCATGGCTGCCATATATGAGTCAGATCTTCAGAAAATGCACAATTCGCCTTCACCAATCCTCTCAAATAACACACATTTAAGACAGAAAAGAGCTTCAAAATGCAGTTAAACATAACAGAACTGATTCTTTAAATCAAGGTGATACCAGATATACCCGGTATTCATCATTTTCCAGCCTAACTAAGCAGATTTTACTAAATGTGTACAGCTGCCAATTGTACATTTTCAGAAAATGTGACCCATATACAGGGATGCTAAATGTCAGACTTTCAGCTGATTTCCGATTTTACCAATTTCCAAGAAAATCAATACTTTCACTCATTTATCAACTAAATCTTTAGTCTGGTTTTGCAGTCCTTCCTATTCCTCCCCTCCTCCACCGTTTTGCAGTCTGTTTTATTCCTCCTCTCCTCCCCCAGTGTGAGATCCCAGTCAGACGTACCCAGTTCCCACTGTCAGATCTTTCTCAGGTGCTTTTCCGCCGGAGGAAAGTGAGAAAACCGGGCAGAATATTTACTGGCCGCTCATTGGTCGAAAATCGGCGCTAGAAGTGTTCTGATTGGCTGCTCACTATTAGGTGTTCCGCCCTAGTGGCGCCCTCTGACGAATACAGTCATGCATGCAGTTCAGCATGGATTATAGTTCAGACTTTCTCCTACAACCCAACTAGCATCCCTGCCATATAGGGTGCACTATATCAAAGATTAGATCTCCCCATGTATGCTGCACTCCTCATGAACTGTACTGCCTTATATAAGCACTATATCTCCCCATCAACCTGCACATGAACTTATATGGGTCAGATTTTCAGAAAATGTACAATTCACCTTCCCCAATTCTCTCAAATAACCCACATTTCAGACGAAAATAAAGTTCAAAATACAGTTTAACCTAACCTAAGAGATTGCTAGAATCAATGCAATGCCAAATATACTCGAATTTACCTAGTATTCACCAAATTTCAGCCTAATTTAGCAGAATTTACTAAATGTGTACAGCTGCCAATTGTACATTTTCAGAAAATCTGACCCATACAGGGGTGGATCCAGGGGGGGGGGGGGGGCAAGTAGTGGTAGCTGCTGTTGAAGTAACAAAAACAACATATTTTTGAAGATTTTGAGACCCCCCCTTGAGACTGAATGATCTTTGCTCTCATAGTGAGGTGGTTTTCAGAGGGGCTTATCTAAGAAGAGGGAATAATTCGGGACTGGGAAAACTGGTCTTAATAGAGAGGTGGTCTTTATGCGAGGTTCCACTGTATAAGGGAATACAGAATGGGCGTATACTACAGTACCAGCTGAACATTGGCCCTCGCGTCCTCCCGCTATAGCGCTTGGCCTGGTTTCCTTCATATAATAATATCTAGCGCTCCAGTGAGACATGGCATTGATAGTGGTGTATTCATCATCATGTACATGTAGGGATCATGGTATTATAGTGGAGCAGGGTGGAGTATGTGGAGTCCTATAGTGTATAGGTATGCAGCCTGGAGTATGGGCACAGGACTCGCCACTCTTATAGACTCTCTAGACTCACCCCGCGGTAAGTCTGGTCCTTATTCCCTGCTTTAACCGTCTCCTCTCATGCGTTAGCTCTTGTTGAATTGAACATTATATTCACGGTTGAGCTGGTCCAGTCGGTTGTTGTTTAATGTTTGTTTATTCATTCGCTGGATTAACCTTAGATGACCAAATATAATATATATATATATATATATATATATATATATATATATATATATATATATATATATATATATATATATATATATATATATATAGACACTATATACTCGTCCTGTTCAACATGTATATATATGTAAACATCAATGTTAACCCTATGCGGTGCTGCTGCCAACAGGACTAGTATAGAGTATACAACAGTGTGGGGTAAAACAGGACCTAAATCAACCCATCCCTCACTGCCCCCCAAATGACTCACTTTGTGTCAGCCACACACACACACCCATTGCCTATATATTAATAATGTCTAATTATCTACACAATAATACACCTGGCTAATGCTAATGAGCTAATGAGTGGAGGCGTTGTCAGCCCACCTGTACACCCCACCCCCCACCCTGACTACCACCACCAACCTAGTGTTGTGTGTGTGTGGGGGGGGGGGGGGGGGATCAGGCCTTGTACTGGTTTGTATACACGCCATCTCTTCTTTGTTCTTCTTATATATATATTGGTCCACCTAATCTACCCATCATATGACCCTTGCTAGATCAAAGTTAAACATGACTCCCTTTTCTGTGTGGATCACCATTACTGAAAAAGCCTTTTCCGTATGCATTTGGTTACATTCTAATATTCTTACGATTAAATAATCTTATCAACAGATAGTGTGCGCATGATACATTGAACAGTGACTGTGTACGCTGTCCTATTTTCTGACCTAGATACTTGTGGATCATCCTTGTGATTTACATAAACTGCTTGAGTGGAACATATAGCGCAGCAATAGTTTGACCTGAAATCCATGATGTAATCAATTAAAACATATTTGGAAACACACATCTTGGAGAATATTGATAGCTCTTCAATTGATTGGTTTGTGGGCTTATTTCACGTATCTCCTTTTCTCCCTTATCTTCTCATATTATACACCACGTTGTGTACATGTGGTATTTCAAATATGTAAATGCGTAATAGCCACTTTTATTGACTAACTATAGACAATTTCGCATTACGATCCATTCTGCTATTCTTGAAAAAAGGAGAAGAAAGAAAGGGAAACAGTTTCACCATCCAAACAGAAATAGAATCAAGTTTCACCGACCAGATAGAAAGAAGGGAAAGAGCTTTACCAACCAAATAGAAAAAGAAAGAGAGAAAACTTGAGGCTTTATGTATTGGTCATGCACTGGTCCCCTACCTGCCTATAGCAGCACATCTAGCATGTCGTGCCAGGCTGCCTATATAGCAGCGCATCTAGCATGTCGTGCTGCCGTGTAATATAAGCATCAATATTAACTGTGCATTATACCCTGCCTGACCTGCTAGCTGCACTCAGTGCTCCAGTCTCTGGACCTGTTCCCAGCTTACACTCTCATGTAATAATCCTTCCTATATACTACTACTGACACTGTAATAACCCTTCCTATATACTACTACCGCTGCTAGGGACAACATTGTATTCAATGTTATGATGATGTTTAATTCAGGTGGTAATATATCAATACCATAGCTGATATTTTTATTCTTAAACTTAATGAGAAAAATATGTTCTATCGTATGATGAGGGTCTATAAAGTTAAACGCGAAGTCTAGCGATTGAATGTTTTTCTGGTTAGATTTTGTTGTTTTATGTAAGAAAAGCTTCTTGCCAATGAGCGTTATAGTTGATGGACATGTAAGGATATTGTGTAATATCTATTGTTTCCCTCCAGTCTATAACCAACACACGTGTTACTGGTGTTCATGTATCCTGGTTTTATTTCCCGATCAGTTATTGGTGTATCCTTGAGCAATCTCTCTACAGTCCATTCCATCAGACTAGATAACAATTACAGTCCACTCCATCAGACTAGATAACAATTACAGTCCATTCCATCAGACTAGATAACAATTACAGTCCATTCCATCAGACTAGATAACAATTACAGTCCATTCCATCAGACTAGATAACAATTACAGTCCATTCCATCAGACTAGATAACAATTACAGTCCATTCCATCAGACTAGATAACAATTACAGTCCATTCCATCAGACTAGATAACAATTACAGTCCATTCCATCAGACTAGATAACAATTACAGTCCATTCCATCAGACTAGATAACAAGGCTACAGTCCATTCCATCAGACTAGATAACAAGGCTACAGTCCATTCCATCAGACTAGATAACAAGGCTACAGTCCACTCCATCAGACTAGATAACAAGGCTACAGTCCATTCCATCAGACTAGATAACAAGGCTACAGTCCATTCCATCAGACTAGATAACAAGGCTACAGTCCATTCCATCAGACTAGATAACAAGGCCCAAGTTACTGACACGTTTTACTAAGGTAGAATGTTGTGAGTTTGAATCTTGGTGTGAGTGTAATTTCACTTGCCCAGATTCTAGTGGAAGAACATCTGCATGATGTGAATTACCCCTGGGTTGGTTGGTTTAACTGGTACCAAGTTGTATGGAACGTACTGTAGTGTTGGAGATGACGGAACAGGACATGGTTTTTTTTGTTGTTTTTTTCAGGATATGTTGTTCATTGTCCTTATCTCTCCCTAGGTAAGGTCCTATAACCAATACACAGAGACAATAGGCTTGCTCTATATCAGAGATCATGCAGTAATATTTCAATGTTACTAGTAAAGCGGTGTATATATTCGTACATGGTAATAATGGAATTTATTGCATTTTTGTACACTTAAAGCTGCCTTCTCAGCTATCGCGACAAACAACATCTTACCATATTTACTCCTGTTGATATTCTGCTTCTCTTACATGTTAATATAAGCATTTAAAGTCGAATCGGTCGAGAGAAAACGGTGCATGTGAGCGATAATAAGTGTAGTTTCACAGGGAAGGATTCGAGCGGGTCCTCCAAATACAAATGAGGACGTTTTAGAAACCCTGTAGCACAAAACCTCCAAAGTTTTGGTCAATTGACTTTTAGATGGGTTAGAAAAGCATGGAACAAATGTAGAAAATGTTAAGTTCAGTTCTTAATATGTAAGATACTGTAGCATGGGGCGACTTGGCCTCTCCCACACAACCCCAATACGTACTACTCCATGGTCACTAACTCACATTGGTCTCACTAAGCGTGAAGATGTGTCATAATGGGAATTGTCAAGGGGGGTCGGGGTGGCAGAGCCCCTGGCCCCGCACCCAAGGGCATGGCAGGGTGTTAGGTTCGACTCCCTGAGTGTGTCACTAGTGGACGAAGTGATTAATGTCAAGACAAGCCTTGAGATTGATGTTTGCTAAGAATGATATACTATTCATTGTATTTGTGCACTAATATTTCTAGCTATAATATACATAATATGCGCTATGATATGTTGGTTGAAATGTATAAGCTTCATATACACCGGTATTGATACTAAAGTATAAAACCTTGTGGATAATCTTTTCAAACTTTATTTATCCTGGCGTTATAATAGGAGTTATGCTTATAAATGCCATTACTCCTAATACTCCAGGGTGGGGCTATTTAATATTAAATCAAATAAATTTATTATTTTAAAAATATTAAAATATCAAACCACTATCACTCACTCCTAATGGAAATAACAAATTGTTGATGTTGTATTGTTTAATAAAGGGAGTTCATAAGCCACTAGTTGTGGTACTAAAATAGTAACTTGACGACGCATGACGCACGAAAGAAAACTACATTTGTTAGTCATGCGTATTTTCTAACTCTTAAAGATCAATGATGTTAAATTTACGGCCAATTAAAAATATTTTTTGGGAAAAAAACTCATTATGTGGTGTCTGTGTATTGTAGGTAAGGATGGAGGCAAGGTAACAACGGTAGTGGCCACGCCGGGCCAGGGCTCGGACCGCCCCCAGGAGGTCTCCTACACAGATACCAAGGTCATCGGCAATGGCTCTTTCGGGGTGGTGTACCAAGCCAAGCTCTGTGACACACAAGAACTCGTCGCCATCAAGAAGGTTCTTCAAGATAAACGATTTAAAGTGAGTTGTTGAGTTTTTTTCTCATCAGGCTTTAAACATCCCCTTGGTAAAACTTTCCTGGACTTAACAACAAAATTGACCGTTTTATTATTTGTGATGTGTATGTTATTAGATGTTCCACAAAATGTGAAGCTCTTGACCTTAAAATATTAACAATAAAACTAAAAATAGTAATAATTTAAAATAATATATAAAGAGAAAGGAACTCGTCACCAGTAATCCAACATTTATTGAACGGTCTAATTGTATTTTGCAATAAATATACTTTTATTGCACCTCTTAGTAACAACCATTATCTTGAATGTATTTCATCTGATTTTTTAAATGTTGAAAAATAAATCTTATTGACCAGTAGTAAGTCCAATAAAAAGTGCAAAAACTCAACCCCCCACTTCTCTTAATCAACCCAAGTCATAAGCAAAGCAAGTAGTGAAATTCAGACGGTTGGCAGATCCCATCCCAACATCTAAATCTTATTAACTTATGGTTGTCATATCAACAAACTTTCTTCCTCACATGCTCCTTATATAGAAATATTAACTTATATTTTTGTTATTAACTCATTTTCATTTTCCCTTCCTCTTTTCCAGAATCGAGAGTTACAGATCATGCGAAAACTAGAACACCAGAATATAGTCAAATTGAAGTATTTCTTCTATTCAAGTGGAGAAAAGGTAGGCAAAAAAGTAAGTTGAAACTTTCATGTCTTTTCCAGCCAGCTAAGAAGGACTAACTGCACTGAGCCGAGGTTGGGCTTAACTGGCCAGCAAGGAGAGCCGCGGTCTCACTAGGGGGCACCACTACCACTACCACCCCTTGACTTACTCCACTCCACCTCCTCCTGCTCCCTGTTTAACCCTGACCTGTAGAACTGGCCACTCTCTACATATATATGTTATATATGTGCTCCTCCTCCTCAGTCTCTCACTCACACACACACTTTATTGAAGGCAGAAATACTGTACAGTTGATCCATGCAAATGTTTTTGTAATATTTGTGCAAGCGAGTCCCCGAGAGGACTTGAGAAACGCCCACTCAGGCCATCGCAAATGCGATTTTTTTAAGGCAATAAAAAACCTTCCAATCCAATTGCATAAAATGCACAGTCAGGAAAACATCATTTTCTGCTTCTTTTCACGACATTGGGACTTGTAATAGTGAATGGAATATTGTGTCTATATTTGGTATCCTGGATACACTTGTCATACATGCGTATCATTTGTCTCGTCTCAATGAGATATTAAGGCCTTGTAGGAAGAAAAACAAGATAAGATAAGAAAACATATCAATTAGACAATGCGATGATACGCCAGAATGGCTGACATGCGTATTTTTGTATGATTAAAATGATTGGTCGTAAATGAATTGTTTTTTAAAAAACTGGTTTATCTGGCTTGAGTTGGGTCGGATCGTGATAATGACTCAGTGTTTATGAATCACTATGGTAAGAATCAATGGATGACAAGTTGGGACGCTGTGAATAAGAATACACTTGGTCGCACTTGTTCAACTGTGTACAGGCACAAATGTAAAGACAATAACTGGTGGTTAATCAGGGCTCGAAAAAACCTATGTTTACTTGCCCGGGGCAAGTAAAAAAAATGGCTCCGGGCAAGTAAAATTTAAAGTTATTTGCCCGAGCGGGCAAGTGAAAATCTCTACGGCGCCGATTTCAAACCCCTGTTGTGATGTCTACTTACAATGAAATGCCCCTGTAAATGTACTTCGGGCAAGTAAAAATTCTGTCGGGCAAGTAAATCTTGGCTGCCACTTGCCCAATGGGCAAGTGAACTTGGTAGGTTTTTTTCGAGCCCTGTTAATGTTGGCGTGGGGCAAAACTCATATTCAACTCACATTATACAATTATTGTGATAGCTATAGCTCTGAACAAGACATTACCACCTACTGTTCATATCAGTTCCAATAAAAGATTTTGTTATTTCCATAACAGCAGATAGAGTATGATACTACAGTGTCTTCAATGAAATATTATATAGACTAGGTTCTATTTCACCAGCAATGTGTCTGGGTGATATGATTCATTGTAGGAAACGTTACTAGATCTTATTAACACTGAAAACAGTGCATTTGTCACGAGAGGAATCTGTATCAGATATACCGGGGAAGACTTATATTATGTGGGCAAATCACAATTTGATGTAAAGACGTTTTATCCAGGGCGTCCCAATGTAAAATGTAAAAACTGAGCTTGGCTACTTACTACCAAAATGAAATGGGTTTTTTTTTCCAAAATGAAATGTTAGAAAGTTGTGTGTTTGATTGAGACGAGAAGGTGGCAGTAGAGAGGGGTTACTTCTGCACTGTAGCACCAGAGGTAAACATAATACCTTTAGTTCCACATCATTGAATGTTCTTTCTATATATCAATATTGATTACCCAGTTGGTATCTATGAAAAGTGAATGAAATTATTTTCTGAATTTATTTGGCACAAATTCTCCCCTTTTGTTTCATTGGGCTAGGATACAAAATTTACAATATTTTTTTGTAATGTTTTTATTATGAGGCAGAAGTTATTGTGAAACTGGTGTATATTGCACTCGTGGCCCCATTTTCTCTTAATAAATATCGAAATTTACATCCATCTTCTAAAGTAATACGTCTCCTACGTTTTTGAACAGAACAATTTTGAACAGTCAAAATTTGATTGACTTAGATTTATCAAAATAATTAAAGGTGGTTTATTCCCGCTCTGCATGCTTCCCCACTCCTGCTGTCAAGCCACAAAGGAACAATCAGTAGTCAATATAGAGAGAGAATGGAACGAGGAGTCGGTAATCGAAAAATTATCGGACAAGGTTCCGCAGGGACGCGTCCAATAGTTGTTTGATTGCCGCAGTCTCGTTACATAATGATTTATTATATGCCCAGAGCAAAGAAGACTTTTTTTTATATAAATTTTTGGTTTTGATTCTGAATCGCTATAAAATAAAGGGATCTTTTAAAATGTATTTTGTTTGTCCACTTGTGAGGATTTTTATTACACCTCATACAACATGGGCGTATAATAGATACCAATACCTTCCTCCATCAGATCCAACCCTCTACCCTTCCACCCCTCCACCCCTCCTCCCTACCACTGGCCCCCTCTCATTGCTGGCGGCTTCTAGCTTTAGACGGAAATTTGGAGAAGGAATTTGTTGACAGCCAATCAGAAGACAGCAGTTGACGGAAGTGTTGACGGACTTTTGTTGTATGTTTGGAAAGAAACTGGCCTGGAACAAGCCATGAAAGTTTTCTTGACAAACTTAACCCTTGTTTGGTGGTGATGATGATCATCATGAATATTTAACCCCTTTATGTTACCCCTCTTCTAAATAGTGGCTTGCATTTCTGCTCTCCAGTTTCCCATCTTCAACCCAAGATGGGATCCTATTCCAAAACCGTCCCTATCATCGAATGATGACTCTGCTACCATACTTTGTGTGATTCGTCAACCCCCAGATCTATTGGAATCTTGCACCTTTTATTAACACACAATTAATAAGAAATAACCTCCTGATTAATCCATTAACATTCTCTTCCCTGGGGAGTGGTACTAACTTGTGCATTAACATTAATATTTTATTGTAAGAATTCTTGTAATGCGAATACCAGTCTAGGCATCTATTTATTTTCAACCTTTTAAAAGTAATTGTTGCCAAGTAAAAAATACCTGTTGTTAACTGTCTTTGTTTCTAGACTTTATACCAAAATATTAATTTTCATAATTTTCCTCCTTATTTCATTAACTGTAATTTTGCTTAGCCCTAAGCTTGTACTAAGGAGCAATTTTCATGATTTCTTTATTATTTCGTTTTATTTAAATGTGTGTAAAGTTAGTTTTTGGAACAGAATCCCCGACAAAATATGAATAAAAAATACTAATGAGAAGTTGAAAGCTGCTCAAGGTTGTTGATGGGACATTGTGAAGCCAATTTAATCAACTTCTGCATCGCATTCTGAAAGATAAACACATTAAAAATGATTTTTCATTAGAAAATTTTAATATTTAAATTAAATTAATTGTTAACCAGCTTGTCACCAGGTGATTACATTCGACCTACTTTCATCGATGTGATTGAGAAGTTATTTTCATTTTCAAATTCAAATTCAAACGGTTGGCAGATCCCCTCCCAACATTATTTTCATTTTGTTTCACGTTTTAAATTTTAAATCCTGTTAAATAGACAAAATCTTCCAAATGCTTTGCAGTCAAGATGTTCAGTGGCTCATACAGTAAATTTCCTACCAGCCGACTCCTGACCAATTAGGACACCTCACTATTATGGCCGAAACGGATCCCTTTCTTTATATTCCCTGAGATGCAACCTTTCAGTACATTTGAATTCAGTAACTTTTTTTTTTCTTTTTTTTAAACAAAATTTGACGTAAGCCAACATTCAGTTGTTTGTGCGTCCTGATAGCACTTGAAAATTATTCTCTATTTTGACAATACATCTACATGCATCTCTATATTACGATTATAGTCACCCCTTCAATCCGAACACCTCGTTATAACGAACGCTTGTCTCTAGGTGTCTACTAGAGGAGATTTACTGTAGAGCTATGTCCCATGACGCCTGCCCAACCCTGTCTAACCCGGAGTTGGTGGCCTCTTGTCCTCATTCCTTTACCATGTAATATTTATCTGCTTTTTCTCCCAACGCGTGGACACAACAGAAAGATGAAGTTTATTTGAACCTCGTGCTCGAATATGTCCCAGAAACTGTGTACCGCGTGGCCCGACACTACAGCAAGTCTAAACAGACCATCCCTACACTCTATATAAAGGTAAGTGCTAACTAGAACATGTTCAAGCCCAGTTAGGGGCATCAGGGTGTTTCAGGTAAAGCTACACGTACTGTGGGTTCCAATCCACTCCTGTCCTAGTTAAGACTGGGCGCTGAGACTACCATCGGAGTCAAGGCAACGGCAACATCTGAAAAATATTTTTATTTTTTTTATTGAGATTTCTTATGAAAATCCTCATCATTAGGCACATATTTCCCCAAGTTGAGTAACCATCTGTAGGAAAGAATTTTTTTGTATTTGAGGGTTTTTTTCCTTTGACGATTTGAAGGAAATTAAAATAATTTGACCTATCAAGAGAAATCAATTTTCTTGACCGCAAATCTTCTACACTGAAGATGGAATTTTTTTGACAAAAAAATGACAAGTAATTATATGCATCAGAATAATATGAGATTTCTTTTTTAAAAGTTTAGGCTGAAGCTAAGAAAATAAGATGACTATGTGAAACGAGTGATACATTATTGCAAGAAAAACTATAGCAAAAGACCAAGGGATAGTGAAAACCTACACTGTGGGAGATGGACGATCTACTATGATGTAAATAAAGATACCTGTAGATGATTTAGTGGGGTGGAGTTACCCCACCACACTGTACAATGGACTAATACACATGTTTTATCATTACAGTTATACATGTACCAATTGTTTAGGAGCCTAGCCTACATTCATTCACAAGGTGTGTGTCATCGTGATATCAAACCACAGAACCTCCTCCTAGACCCTGAATCAGGCGTACTCAAGTTATGTGACTTTGGCAGGTAAGTTTTCCCCTGAAGAAGTGTTTAGAAAAGATCGGTCAAATTTTATGGACAACAAACCTGCTAAGTATGCAGGATGCTATACTTTGGCTAAATCATACATGTATCGTGCATTTTAATGTTATGGGCCCTTTCCAAAATAACACATAAACAGTACTTTAAGTTGTGTCAAGTAAGTTTGACTCAGCCGAGTACATATATCCCTTCTCTGTTTGAGTGAGAGAGTAAAAACTCTTTAATGGGTTGTCACAATAGTGTGGCAAAGTATAAAATGAACGCAACTGTTTCATTTGAATAAGTGCACTTTATTCCGCCGAATACAATCATACTATGATAGCATTGAACAGTTTAAACTTAAAGCATACAGCAGGGGTCCAATGCATCATTTAACGTCCTTAAAAATGAAAAATATTTTTTTACGGCCCTTAAATGTCATTAAATTTGGTTTTGAGTAAATTGTAGTGACCTGATAATTTCCCATCAACTTCATAATTCAGTTCAAATGCACCAGGAAGCATCTTTTAATGGGTATATTTTCATAATATCACGAACATGTTAACGCCACATCCTTAAATTTGAGTCTCCCCAGGTGTGAACCCTGTGCAATGTGAATATAGTTGTAATAAACAAGATGTAGGTTTGCTTGGTCATAGATAATGTCTCTTGTGTTAAGATACAGCCAGTGTAAAGTGTCACTTGTACTTCCAGTGCCAAGCAGCTAATGCCGCGAGAGCCGAATGTGTCCTACATATGCTCGCGGTACTATAGGGCCCCAGAACTTATATTCGGTGCTACAGACTACACTTCACAAATAGGTACAGTGTCTTTTGCCTCCTCATCTCATTGCATTACGTCCAATATTCTAAATAATGTGCAAAATGTATCAAGAATCATCTAAATTGTCATTGAATGAGTCAACGATGTATATAGGTAGTAGAGAAGTTAAAAATAGCAATTCAGTTGTTTGTATTTTTCGAAAATAATCAGTATCTTCAGAATGCCTGGCGGACTAGTGACATGGTAAGATTCACTAGTCCGCAGGAAAATCTGGTCGCCTGTGGCGAGCAGGCGAGCGTTAGTCTGAACCCCTGACTGTTATTACACTGTTGTTATTGCATGGTGGTACAATACTATTATTACAATGTTGTTATTGCATGGTGGTACAATACTATTATTACACTGTTGTTATTGCATGGTGCTACTCATACAATACTATTATTACACTGTTGTACAATACTGTTATTGCATGGTGGTACTCATACAATACTGTTGTTATTGCATGGTGGTACTAATACTATACTATTATTACACTGACCTTGCTCTCCCCACCACAGATGTCTGGTCGGCAGGTTGTGTGCTGGCAGAGCTGCTCCTAGGACAACCTATATTCCCGGGAGACAGCGGTGTGGACCAACTGGTAGAAATCATCAAAGTACTTGGTACGCCCACGCGCGAACAGATCCGGGAGATGAACCCCAACTATGTAGAGTTCAAGTTCCCCCAGATAAAGGCTCACCCATGGACGAAGGTAAGCCTTACAGCTGTCAGTACCCTCAACATTTTTTAACGCTAGGGCATGCTTCTTCACTGCCCCTCCTTTATTCAAAAAACATCATCAAGAATTCTTTGTTGCAAAAAAAAAATGCAATAGTAGTATACTTCTGGGGGTGGGGTCCTCCTGTGTATGCCCTATATGTTAAATTGATAGAACAAGTGTGGGGTGGTTGTGGTTGCAAAGCCCATTGTGGGCCGATACCATTCTCCTCCACCCTAGTGCTTGCTCACTGGCTGGCCATGTGTATGAACCGGGTGTAGTACCTGTTAGTGTGTTTTCTCACCAATAGATGGTAGTTGTTGAAATATTTTTTTATTCGGGTAGAGATTTTTATATTACATCACTTAAAGAGAAACAAAATATTTTTTTTATTGAGGCAGAGATTTTAATATTACATCAGTTAGAAAGAAACAATAAAGAAAAATGCATAACCACAACAACTGATTGTTTTCATGCATCGTTTCATCTTCATCACAATTCATTTAAATGTTCAAAC
The DNA here is from genome assembly GCA_942159475.1 of Sthenelais limicola. NCBI lineage: Eukaryota > Metazoa > Annelida > Polychaeta > Phyllodocida > Sigalionidae > Sthenelais > Sthenelais limicola. The sequence continues at coordinate 58,311,966 of OW804102.1, read as the reverse complement.
ACAAGATCAAAAATTAAGCAGTGCAAAGATAACTACATATTATTATTATTATTATTATAGAATTTTTATTTCTCATCATCAATAGTGCAGTTACATGAAAGAGAAAAAGGGAATATATATAATATACAATATGTTATCTGTCATCACACCCTATTGGCATGTTGTTATATACATATACATATACAGAAGATATGACATAGAAAACATCATATAGTAACAGAGACTTGTATAAGTCAAACAGTAATACTACCCCGGATTGGCGTGCTCATTTAAGGAGGCCTATCCCTCCCCTTCCAGGGTAATGAGGTGGTGGTGGGTTATATTTGCGCTGGTCGCTCAGCTCATGAGAAAGCTGCAGGTACTGGGTTTCACCCCAAGGAACAAAACCCTCTTCCTTCCCCTACACAACCCCACCCTACATTGTAGCTAATCCCAAAGGAACACTGTACCTCGCACAAATCCCATACCAACACCTTCCCTTCTTGTCTTTAATGCTACTAATTTGTTTGACTTTTCCAGGTATTCCGCCCGCGGACACCCCAAGAAGCCATTGATCTTGTCTCCCAATTGCTAGAGTACACCCCCACAAAGCGTGTTGCTCCACTCGAGGCCTGTGCTCACGTATTCTTCGATGAACTGCGTGACCCATCCACACGCCTGCCACACGGGCGGGAACTCCCACCACTCTTCAACTTCTCACAACAAGGTGAACTAAATAATTTAGCAAACATAGCAGCCTCATATTAAGGACTGTATAGCATCACCACTTGTAGTACAAATATACTTTTATTCAAGATACAATTACATTTGCAATATTACGATTCACAAGTGTTATAAAATCATCAAGTGTTAAAAAATAGTGCTGAAAGTGAAAAAATCTTAGCAAACATAGCAGCCTCATATTAAGGACTGTAGCTCACCACTTGTACAAATAGTGCTGAAAGTGAAAATATCTTACATGTGCTTATGATCCGGCTAAAATGCCACATAATACTGTAATATTGTTATGGTAAAGATAATATTTTTAAATGTAATGCTTCATATTGATGTATCAAAATGACTTGATATTGTGAGGGCTCTCCACTGGATCGTCCCAGCAGAAGGCCCTACCACATGTACAAAAGTTTCTAATGCTGTGACTTTGATTCTCTTGCAGAGCTGGCAATCAAGCCTTCGATCAATGCAAAGCTGATCCCTCCCCATGCACAAGCCCAGGACTCTAACAACAGTACTAGTACTGTAAACCCGGGCACAAATAACCCAGTGTCCAGCCAGTCGGCTTCAGAAAGCACGTCCTCCCCCGCTGGAGCAACGGCAGCGTCCGGCAGCTCTGCGTGAGGCGGTCATGCTGCCCTCCCTCCCTCTTCTCTTATCTCAGCTACCACAGTCCACCTAGACTCTCTCTCTATGTAAAGTATCATCAAACTGGGCAGTCAAATTATAACTACCTATAGTGGATAATGCATTGTTGTTACTGCATCATCGGCCCGGGATGAGAGCACGGATCATGCTTTCTCCCCCCTGGTGAACTACTTCACCATAAGGACTAATTACAAACATCAGGGAATATCACCATCAGGGCCCCGCTCAGCCATGGGGGACAGCTGCTGGCTGTGGAGCAGCAGGGGCTTACAAACTGTGAGGCTTGCCCAAGGTGTTGATTCACGTAGAGAGATGCGTCTGACCTGGTGCAGCAGTCCATTGTAGCTGGCTGCAGCTCAGAGCTGATGGTAGTGGAGAGAAGGGAGAACAGTGTGCCTCCTCCTCCTCCTCCCCGTGTGGCTGCACCATGACTGCACCAACAGCAGGAGCTGGACACACCAGTGTCCACTTTAGGCACCTGCTGGGTGAGGTGAGCACAGCCCAGCATCAGCAATCAGATGCTGGATGCTGCTGGCACTACTTCTACTGTGGGGCAGTCAGTCGATCAGTCACTCGGGCAGTGGGCAGTGTCAGCATCATAGCAAGGCTCAGTCAGCAGCGGTTGACTCCAGCAACACTCCTCCAGCAACTAGTGTGTACTGGAGACAAGATGGATGAAGGGAGGCACCTGCACCTGTACGGGGGATATTTTGATTAAACCAGTCAAGATACCATGATAGTGACAGTTAAATAGATTAACTAATACAAAGGAACACGGGCTTTGTGGTTTCTTGTGATCGGATGAAAACCTTGATTATTGATAATAATTAAAACAGTATCAGCAGTGAATGCGACGATCCTGGTCTTCTTTCCTAGTGAGCCCTCGCCAGTCATATTGATAAAAGCAAACTTTACCTCACACAAATAAAGGAATACAACTACCACAAATAACAACGGGAAGAAATCTTGGTTTTACTCAAGACTATTAGAGAATGTACATTGTGGTAAGACCTGTTCAATAGGTGGAAGCTTGCACTAGACAAAAAAGAGAGGAGGGCAGAGAGACATGGGTCTTATTATTATTATTATTATGTTTATTATTATTATGAATAGATTACATAGCTTTTATCACATTCTCACCGCCTCTGAGGGTTGAGCGTTTCGGGGTTTTGTGTTGAGTGCAACCCGAGAAACGCTTGCTTGGCAGACGGGGGCGGGGTCATGCACCGAGTGCATCTGTACATAACGAGTTCCCATGGTTACCGTTTTCAATGATAGTCAAGGAGTGATGACAGGACGAGGGACACTTTACTTATAGAGGATTAAATACGCTGCAAAGAATAACTACAGACAATATGAAAATACGACAAGTACATATGATGTGGTGGATTTCTATAGTTGGATCCAGTTGGAGAAATCTGAATGGAAATACAAAAGAAAAATACAGTGTACAAAATAGTCATCATGAGAAAAAAGAGAAGCAGAAAATGCGATGATGATCCCCCTCCATCTATAGTGGTGAGCTTCAACACCTCCTGGTGGCACAACAATAAGTATACTTGTGTTAACGGTGAAGAACAAGAACTGGAGAATGTCCAGAAATTATTTCTTACCCAACAATAAATAGGATTGCACCTCCAGGTATTATACTAACTGTTCTGTGTCACATATATTTAGGTGTATGTTTAACCTGCATTTTGCGTTTTTACTACTGAAGATTAAATAGATAAACTGATAACCAATACAAAAATAGATGTTGTTGAAGCCCAAAAATATAAAGTGACACTATAGGGACGAGGCTGATTGGTTAGAAGTGATGAGAATAAAAAAGGAGGCGGAGGCAGAATTGTTTTATGAAACAGAACCTGTGAAGATATCGCAAGCCATCTCTTGTTAGCTGGCTCGCTGCCAAAGACTTAGACTTTGCATTCATCTCGACAAGTCCCTTACACAGAGAAGACGTTGGTGACACGACACTTTCCAACAACAGTCACCAAGCATGACTTTGTTTCACTCATAGTTAGTTACTACATGTTGAAAGAACTCAATAGGCAAAAAAAGAAAAATTATAAAGAAAACTAAAGAATATGTAATATCCATATGTATAAGGAGTGACCCAGTCTTGGGGTAAAGAGGCTCAGTCATTCAATGATGTGTATAGATAACTGTATCGACTTTACAAGTGTTCAGGTACCTTTCCTCAGTACTTTTTCTCCCATTACTGGAATCAACCAAAACTTGAGTCCTGGTGATCTCTTAGAATAATCTAAATATAATTGTAATATATTAACCATGATAATATTAATGTGAATAATAATAATAACGATTACAGATCATTCAAGTGGGACAAAAAAGGTGGTACATTTTAATTTGATATTTTTTGTGTACATGATATTGATGACATGTTTGTTGAGGTTTCAAAACAAATAAAGTATACCCCATTGGTGATGTGTCATCATTAATGTCAGCCAGAATTGAAGAAAACAAAACTGATACTAGCCTTTTCCTAACCGCATGAATGTTATCACACAATATAGGGTTCATTGTCTGACACCTAGTTTGAGTGTTGCACTACTTTAACGATTCTTCAGGGCACTAGAGTTGTACCAGTCCAGGTCTCTGTGAAAAAGAATGTGTATTATTATTATACCTGCCCGTACCGGGGCAGTTATTGATGATGAATAATAACTATTGATCATATTACTACTACTCCATTAGACGATTCCCTGTACAGCAGCACTCTGGTTATTATCTACGCTGGATGATGGTAGCAGAGGATGATGTATCTATATAAAGTGGTGAAGAAGAAGTCAAGATTGACAAGATATTGTTTTGGTACTTATTACCACCCCCTCCTCTGGTGATATATTTGGAGTAATGAAGCTACAATGTCGTGTCACTACCACCTGTGTGTGTTTGCCTGTCAGCCAGCTACCCTCAAACCCCCATCCCTCTTCTTTCTCCTCCTCCATGCTCTCAGAGTAATATTCTGGTTTAGTCCTTACTACACAAATAACTTTGCATTATTCAACACATTGTTCATATGTATGTGGATTATTCGACCAATTCATCAAATTTATCAAGTGAAATATCAACTATTTTGAGGTTATTGATTTAGTCATGAGTCAGAAAATGTAATATTTAAAGAATGTAAGTAATCTATGGGGGAAACTGGACTGGATGGACAACATTAGGAATTAACGGAAAACTGTGTGGCTCGATTCTCAGTATTAAGTCAAGCCAAAGTGGTTTATGTTGAAATAGTCTACTCAAAGGTTATGGCACATTTCCATTTTTCACTGCTGACTTTGCTTGTATTCTATAGCCCACACATTATTCTGAGGTCGAAATTTTAAAATTTCCTGAATAATGTATCCAAAAGATCATTTTTGGCAACCCTTCTTCAGGTTTTCACTCAGACAATAATTATATAACCTAGGAAATTTTAGCTGAAATCATTAGGTTTTATTAGAAAGATTTAAGTGAAAAAACAGAAGCCAGGAATAAAAGTTGTGTGTTGTCTGTTTTCGGTGTTCCAGAGGTCTTTCATTCTAGGTGTGATAATGGATTAAGTACTGGCTTTAAATGGTTAAAACAAGACACCAGAAGCTGACATGTAATCGTCAATAACTAGTGAAAAAATCACCACGATTAGAAAAGGCTGAACTTCAATGCACCCTTATGGTTTTAAGCTAAGACATTTATTGATAATGCAACCTTTTTAAAAGTTATTCTCTACAAATTTTGCTGTGCAGAATTCTTGTTTGTACTTCTTTGGCGTCCCTTGACACTGTTCTTGTATTATGTAAGCAGCATAACATGAGATATGAGTGTAGGTATTGGCTTCTAACCATGCACTATTAGGCAATGCTTGCACCAGTTGTGTCAGCAGCAGGGTACTGGGGGACTTGTGTTCTCTTCATGCTACTACTACAATATACTTCTCTACTTCCCTCCTCATTCTATGCCATCATCCTGTGTCTCCGGACCGTTCTCTGCCCCCCTCAATGTATCTGCTGCCTCTGATTGTGGTGACCAAGCACTTAAAGATGAATAATTCATATAGTATTTTGTTGTTGATGATAATGAACACATGGTGATGTACAGCGATTATAAAATTATTATTATTCATGTCTTGTACTGGTTAAGGAGAGATGCAGGGCTAGCCATATCATAAATATTATAAATAACTGATAATTCAAAGGCAACAGTGATGTTCTACAAGTACAGTGGTGACCTACATTGACCTTAACAATGTGTCTAAAGTTCCATTCCCTTCATTACAGCTCAGTACTTTAACTTGCGGTGAACTCATCATAACATTATGTTGGTAAATGCTTCGGCCTTGTGTTGTTTCTCTTTGTGTATTCAGAATGGTTTCTCCACTTGTGAGTCCTTCCCTTATTGTCGAGACAACAACTTAATTAAACAAAGTCTGGACTGGGTAGTTGCTCTGGTATTTAATTATATAAAATAAGGCAACTTAATCTAAAAGCCATATGAGCTCTGTAGCTATTTCTACCCTCGGTTTTACCTGATAAGTACATACATATATAAGCCGGGACTCAACTAAAGTGCATTATGACCATGCAACAAAAAAGTGATGTCATAATTCTGAACCTTTTCATACTTGTGGCAACCTGACATGTGATATGAAAGGGAGATAAATACCTTTTGTACTGCATGTGCCTCAACCTTTCTTGTGGCAAGCGATATATTCGCAAGTCATCTCGCACCAGTGGAGCCCCAGTTTTAACTCGAGGTGGAGGAGGAAGAGGGAGAGGTTTTGACCTTTCCTACTTGTTCTTCTGAAAAGGGATCATTAACATGTTACCAAGGTGTCCATGATGATTGTGTTGATGTACAACTTATTGCTTATGTATGGCACATCCTCCCCAGGCAGAAGAAGTAAACAAAAGTCCTGTCCTCCTTTTCTTCTTTTAAATCCGGTTTTAAAGCATAGAGAGCATCACCACCACCACCACTTTTTGAGGCACATTTTTTCTGGTAGATGAAGAAAAAAATTCTTCTTGACTTCTGTAGAATAGATCAGATTCTCTTGACGATGGGAGTTAGTTATAAAACCATATCCTGTTTGTGTATGCTCTATTTTATAAGAAGCAAGAGGTGCCTGGTGTTGGTCTAGATTTTAAGTTACGATTTTAGTAAAGCACAAGTGTGACGAGTGAGTGAGTGAGAGAGAGAAAGTGTATGTTCATGCTGTAGAGAGAGTTGAGTGGGACTTTTAATTTACCCACAAGTTATTATTACAAATATTGTCCAAGCCGGCAAGCTTCTGTGAAAACAATAATAACTACAATAAACAAATAACAATCTGTCTCACTTCAGCTTTTTATGATCTCAAGTTTATGTTTAACCCTAGTTACTTTACTCACAGTAAATATAAGAGGAATCGTTGCGAGCATCCAGTTACAACGTATTATTAAGGAAAGACATTTTGGGTCTTGGATATTGCTATATATTTCCTGGAAGGGGCTCATTGGAAAAAAGAACCCAGTGTTCACCCAAACCGTTCCATCGTATATAAGTACCTGAGGTTCATATATTATATAGTTGGGTCAGGGTGTCTTATAACTTTTTAAATGCGATCAAAGTTCAAAATTTAATTCTTTTTTGCCAGAATGTTTCATACAAAAACTAATGTAGTTAAATATTCCGAATAATTTTGCAAAGGTTAAAGAAGAAGAAAATTATTAAATGTGCAACCATCCTGACGCCTAGACCAATGCATGTTTAAATTGTAAATTCCATCGAAATTCATTCATTCATATCAGTAAAATTTTGTTGAATTAAATAGAATTACAAAAAACACATTTCCGATACCTGACCCTCTATTTCTGCATTTATTTAAGCCCAAATATGTTAGCATGAGTAGAGAATGTACATAGTTCAATGCACCTTTACTTTACTTGGTATTTCCTGGTTACACTTGGTCTACTAACCTACCACTCACATACACACATTATATGGCTTTTTCTCTTTAATAGTTCTACCTCTGCTGAGGTCCCATCAGGATAATCTGATTTTATATTCATTTAAGTAACTTCGACCAGGATACTGAATGAAGTGATTTAAAACAAAAAAGCTTTTGGTTTTGAGACACTGGCTGTATGTGGAATTTTACTCAGAAATGCATGGTTCTATGGACGTTCGATTTGTCTTTTTAAAAAATATTGTGTTTGTCTTTGGTGATTGAAAAATTTACTTCAGGGTAGAAGAATGCACCTGTCGTTGCTTACTTAACCCTTGGCACACTACTACTACTACACCTGTTGATTGTGAAAATGAGGAGCACATTAAAGGGTTTAATAATGATGTTTTGAATTAGTGTACGTGTTCATAGTCTGATAACATCACTCTCTATGATGTGACAGTGTGTATTAAAGAAAGAACTGAGTTGTAAATGACAAATAATCAAACAGCTTTGGTACATATCAGATAGAGCTCATTACTACTGCATGGATGTTTCAAAGAAAACAAGATTGTGACAACGCAAGGATTTTGTGTGCTTGCAGTTTGTAGTTAATCACCATCATCTCCTTGACTCAATTGGTAAATCTCTCTCAAGTGTGCTGCGATTCCTTTGTAAAGTAACCTTGGACAAACTCCATGATCATTTCCACTGTAAATGTTACCCTTGCATTATTATACATAGATGGTTCTAGAGTATCATAAAACGAGAACACTCTTCCGCACCTTTGTAAATACAATCACCAAGCAGCCCCAGATGGGGATATTACCACTAGGAAAAGTTTAATGGGGCTCCTCCACTGGGTTGTAAGGTCTAGTGCTTGTTTGTGAGTCACTATTTGATTGCTTACAATCAATAGCTAGACCTTGCAGCCTAGTGGAGGGGCAGTGTGGGCTCCTACACCAGGTCACTCGAGGCCGGGCCTTATTGCATGATCGCAATGAGTGGTTGGGCCTTGCGATGTAGTGTGGGAGCCCTTATAAGCAAGGACAACTTGGACATGACATGCTAAGATATTATTGTAAGCAACCAATGGACCCAGCTATCACTGTTTATTATAGACCAATTCTTTTCTTCTCCTGAAGACAAGGACATGGTAAATGTTACATTTTACTGCATATGACGGTAGCTTCCTGATGAACACAATTATCATGATTATTATTATTATTGAAGAATATTTTTAAGTGGAAAACCCAAATAAGGCAAAGGAAGAAATGTTAATAACATGATTATGTGATTATGCATTTTATTTTGATGGTACTTTACTGTTATGATGATGGTTAAAGGTTCTTTGTGTTTGTAAAAGCTTGCCAGGTAAAAAAAAAATTAAGATGGAGGATGTTGGTGATGATGAATATGTATTTGATGATTATGTGGAAAGAAACCATTTATTGTGCAACCCCCTCGGACCTTAATGTGTGTAACATGAGCTCATCCGATGTGGAGGTATTTGTTTACATGTATCGTCAGTGCTCCTTTTGTTTATTATATCATGGTATCAACAAAGCAGCAACAACTAACGTTGCAGCTCTTCCTACCACGTATATATGCCCCCATCCTCTTCTATCTCCATTTATTTTTCTTCCTAAAATTTTTGTTCTCTCTTTCTCTGTGAAAAAAAAGTTTTATTTTCGCGAGACGATAGTTGAGTGTGGGAGGACTTTAAAAAAACAGAACCTCCCACCACCTCGATGTATCGTATCACCAGTGACCACTACAGAGATGCCTTGTTAGCCGTCGTTGAGCCGTTGTACAATATTTAGGGTACACTATAAAATATTATTGTCATTAATGTTGATGTTTTGCATATGAATATATATATATAAAAGGATAAACTTATTTGTACGTAGTTTTCGTCTCATTTGTCTTTATTACTCGGATGGATGGCCCCCACTAAGGCCAGACACCTCTAGTTAATAAGGAAAAGTTTGTCAAATGAATTTTCTTTTTTATTATACCTTTGAAGATTAAGTTAATTTTCCAAACGCCAAGGACTCACTCATTATTTTACTCCATATACCAAAACTATAAACTTCTATGAGACTTCCTATTGTTAATGTCAATTTCTGTGTTTCTCTAGCTCGTTTCTGGTCTTGAGTGTACCATAGCTGTACCTATTTTATCCTGGTTTTATCCTTTGGCCTTGGACACTCTACAACCCTTCAATCAATTGTGATGAAGCTGGATCTTTATATAATATTATCGTTATATATAAGAAAGGGTACATATAAATACATTGTACAGAAGCTGTGTAAGAGGTGGTACACACATACACTACTCAGTCACTCTTAATGATAGGGAGAACTGAACCGTTGTACAAGGACTGATACCCAATATAGGACTCAATTCTTTCTCGGGTTGCGGGGTTCTTCCTCCGCCATTACTTCTATATCTGTAGATAAGAGATGTAGGTCCTGTAAGAAAATGGCTCAAAATGATACCGATTTAAAACCAGAAGCCCCTCCTTTTAAGGAAAAAATAATTAGTTAAAGACCGATAATATAGGCTTTTCTCAGCAATCGGAGGAAATGACCAATGCAGTCCAGCCCTGAATAATTATAATTTGAAATTAATTGAAAAAACCTGCTCAATTTCTACTTAATTTGACAGTAATCTGGTGTTACTGGTTGATCTCCTCGCTTCCCTAGACAGATTAGTTAGTAGGGTATTTATATGTAAATGGTGTTTGATTCCATTGAGCATTTTCTCCACTCTTGATATTGAAAAGATGATGAGAATGGGTCAGATCGCAACTATTAAAGCAGGACTTCACTGGTGGGATATGTGTGTGATGAAACAAAAAGGGTTGCAGCACATGTGGTACCAAAAATAGATATTTATAATGCTTTCATATCGCGATAACTCTGAATTATCGCATCACTTTTTGTCGCATATCCTATGACGCAAATCGCACACATGTCGCATGTCGTATGACAACAGTGGAGCCTCTGTTAAACAACAACAACCCATGCTTATGCATTTTTGGATGGACAAAGACCATGGGAAGGGTTTGTAATTACTGAATTAATATATTAAGACAATTTTGGTGTAGATAGAAATTGTGGTTTTTAAAATACCACCAAAGCAGAAGAAGGTGGAAAAGCTCATAAGATAGACAAGTATATATTAGTCATAATAGATAATCTATGGTCTCTATCCTATATATATTATATAAATGATGGTGGATAGAGATGATGATGATGATGAAGGAGAGTACATCACTAGTAATTTTATGTTCTTTTGTACATTATAACAAGGACTGGTGGATCACTGGTGTTACTTCTTATCCTATTATTATTGTTAATACTATTTAAGTTGTGTACCGCCCCGTGAGGAGCAGGAGTAATGTCTACTACTAGGCCGCCCGTGTGTATAACTTATGATATTGTAAAGATGGCGACTAAAAAAAAATATAATGGTAACAAGATGAATATTGACTCATTCATGGTGTTCACTATCTTTGGTATCAAAATATTTGTACAAAATAAGTATTCTATGAAAAAGAAGAAGGGGGAGATGAAGAAGAAGAAAAATAAAAAAGTAGTAGTAACTGCACCAGTATGGATTTGCCATTCCATGCAGATATGAATGTTATATGTCCATAGAGAACTATTTCTATGCTGCTCTTGCACCTCTCTCCTCTTCCTTCATACACCTATGTGTCAGTCTTATTTATATTTTATTATCATTTTTCAAAAAATTGCAGGGAAAAGGGGTGTGCATATATGTGTGTGTCTTCAATGCAGTGGGATTTCTTTCTCTCTCGTTCTCTCTTCTATTATATATATTATATGAAAGTGGCCATGTTTTCAGCAGCTACCTGATGTGGCATGTTTATGGTGATGTACAATAATTGCCTGGTATGTCCTGTTGTTATTATGTGATTAATATAACTTGCACTACCCCCATCTCTTTGCACTGATTCAGGGGCTGGGGGTAACCAAGAACCTGCCCCTTAAAAGACCATCACTTTTTGGAAAACATGGCTAAAAGATTCCTCTCGGTGAAATAATCCCTAGATCTACCAATTTTAAACTACAATCTTTTAAATTATTTTATTATTGACTCTTATACAGTTATTTTAATCACAAATTGTTTTCATATGGGGATTTTTTTCCAGCAATATGTGGTACTTGAATGAAAGTGAAAAACCGCGAATCAGGTGGTGGTATTTTAAGGGACAGATTTTTAGAGAGGGCTTTGTGGTTGAATTGATTAAGAAAATTAAGTGTAAAATAAAAGAGAATAAAAATGCACAACGCCCTTCTGACATGGACTAAACCAACCAACAACCGTAGCTTCGTCTGTACAGAAACCTCAATAAAATGAACTATTATGTAAAGTATAGATCAATTTGTCCTTTGTTTTATTCTCCGGTGGCTCCCACACTCGATGAAGACATTCTCAACTACAGTGCCTCGGTTGGGGGGAGGGGGGGGGGGGTGCAGGGGACTGGAAAAATTGGATTCAAGGCCTGGAAAATGGGCATTTTGGTCAAAGGGCCTGGAAAATTATTTTATGGGCCTTGAATTTTTGTAATTGGGGTTTGTAATGACTGAATTAACATATTAAGACAATTTTGGTGTAGATAGAAATTGTGGTTTTTAAAATACCACCAAAGCAGAAGAAGGTGGAAAAGCTCATAAGATAGACAAGTATATGTTAGTCATAATAGATCATCGATGGTCTCATACACCTTACAGTACCGGTAGGCTAAATGACTCACCAAGTTAAAGTTGAAAAATGGTGATTGATATCAAATCGGAATATAATAGGCGGTTAGAGGATGAGGTTATGGTGATGAGGGTTGATTATGGCTGCCGTGAACCAGAACGAGGCGAAGCCGAGTTCTGGTTCCGGCAGCCATAATCAACCCGACGCACCATAACCGAATGCTCTAATGCCTTTAGTCCCCTTTTGTTGGGCTGTTACTATCATTTCTTTAATACTATTACACTTGAACTGAATATACTAGGCCCTCCAAAAGCTGCGACGACTGCGAATTTCATGCGTGGCCAGACCCGTCAGGTCAGGTCACTGCCGCACTCGTCAGGTGGCGGCACCATCGCCACCGCTAGCAAAAAGACTTCCGCCTTAGACGTCCCTCTATGGCTCTCCATTCGTCCCCGCCAGACCAACAAACGGGGACTAAAACTGGTTAACTACATCATTGGTCTATGAACAACATTTTTCGGCAGTAAAATAATAGGGCTCTGGAAAAAAGCATGCATGTCTACGGCTCCCGGTCCCAGGCCTCGGCCTCATTTACGGGAGGCGTAGACATGCCTCACCACCACAACCTCATGATCTAACCGCTCACCAGCCCAATGTTTACACTCAACAAGAGCCTGCCAGTGCCTTGGGTCAGAACTTACAAGAGTGACTGGTCCTGGGTAAGACCTTAAAATACCTGGTCCTGGGTAAGACCTTAAAGGGCCTTTCTGTCTCTTTTCTCTGTCTCTCTCTCCCTTCTTCTCTATCTCTATTTCCTGGGTATGACCATAAACTGCCTCCCTCTCAGCTCTCCCGCCCTTGATATAACACTTCAAAGTGTTGATAAGGGCGTAAAGCAACCAATCTCACTCACTCACTCACTTAAAAGAGTGACAACTTGGCATCTCGCATATTTATAGCTGCTTCAAATTCTTTAACCGTAATGAAAGAAAAGAGCAATATCTTGACGACTACTCTCCTGTGGATAGTGCAATACATGAATCAGAGAAGTTTTTTCGTTGATTTACCTGAGATTAGCTTTTACAGGATGGTTCCGCGGAGACCCCACGTGCAGGAATCATATATATGGCGCCCATTGTTGCCAACGTCATTAGTCATTATGTAGCGTCGTGACAACGTCATTATGTAGCGTCGTGACAACGTCATTATGTAGCGTCGTCACAACATCATTAAGTAGCGTCGTGAGAGGGTTGCTACAGGTAGCTAGTGACAACGTACGTCATGACCACTAATAAATGCCGGCGACCTTTTCCACATATCTCTACCTGAGACAGTAGAGATGAAGGATAGGCCTACTGTGTCTAAACCCACCTAAACAGACGATGACAGGATGAGGTTCATAATTTAATTATTCTTCAGCTTATATCCAAACAAATTTTTGGGAAAATGGATGTTCAAAGACGTTGCAAAATCAAAAATTAAGCACAAGCCTAAAGTAGCCTACTCAAATGGTGGGTTGGCTGAGCCCTGTCGCTAGAGTTAGATTTGCGCAGTAGTAACGTTAGACTCTATAACTGCAAGTAGTATAGAATTGGGAGCTTGACTCGGGCGTTAGGCCTACAAATAAGATAATTAGGCCTAATTAAGATTACATTCAATGAGATAATTAGCAGATTATAAAATGACAGAAGGGAGGGCATTAATGTACTGTAGGCCTAGTTAGACAAATTATCCGTGCCCTTGCCCCCAGAGCAGGGAATCAAAGTCATCTCAGCAGGCTATATTTATAATTAATGTATAAGCCGTGTAGCCTAGGCTATTATTATCATTCATCATTTTATTTATCCAGAAAATTGTTTACCTCTACACTAGGTGGTGACACCGTAGACGTGTACGGTTGCAGGTAAACATATCTCCACTGGAGACATCGTGGGGAGGAAAGGGGCTTTTCAATAATTTACCGGTAGGCCTACATAAATTACCTGCGGGGCATTATATTATAAAAACCCTGAAACTAGAAATGGCCTTAAAATTGGCTTTGAGTTTGTGTTAGTTTAAAGGTGCTTTAGGCCTACCTAAAACTTTTAAATATTGCTGTGATCTATTTGTACAGATCCATGTAGGTAGGCCCTATATGTAAATTTGTAATAGTTTTATTTCCATTAATTTATACAATTACATCGACTTCGTGGGAAAAGGGTTATAATCCATCTGTGATACAACACAGGTCTTCCATGATTCCCTATTGTGCTAAAGATTTTTTTAAATTTCACTAGCCTATACGTTCTGATGAATGGTGTTTCTATTAAAGTCTCTGTTTCTATCAGATTGGTAGAAAATAAAATAAAATTCAATATTTCGTTTATCATACCGTACATACGATAATTGTAGTTTATTAAGTGAATAATTTGAGGGGAGACGGAGAGAGAGAATAATCCTGATTCTGTTTAATATTATTGTAATTGGTCATGTTTTCTTTTAATCCTTGTTTTGCATTTATTCCCACTTCTTTTAACTATGTTATAAAATTGTAAAAGCCCAGACGGCATGTATTTGAATAAAGTCAATTGCAAAAACAAAAAAAAATGGGCACCGCAGACCGAAAGCTGACCATGGGAAGCATCCAGGAACTATATACTGTACCCAACCAAGTCCTGGTAGTTTCGGTTTCACTCCTGTTTATACCAGAAGTCTTCCTGTCATTGTAGCCCTGAGTGGAGATATACACAGTCTGCCACTTAATGAAGCCTTCAATGCAGATATCACCCTGGCTATAGTAGTATTATTATTACACAGCGACAGACAGGTCTAACTAAGGTAGGTGGAGAAGTTATCTATGTTTGAGAAACCTGTTGTTAGAGATATGTATAACACATCTCATATTTATTTCCATTTTAATACGAACGCAGCCATTTTGACAGGAAATGTGAGGTTGTCTTCCACTACACGGAGTTGTTCCAGTTAAACTGTGACCATCAACACAAAATATACTAATTAAACTTTACCCTCAACCATCTTGACGACCCTGGCTTTGTGTAGATACCACAGTCAGCGCTGTGCATGGTTATCCAGACCTCAACCAGATGTAAAATTAATCTACTGAGACTTTCTAAATCTCTAGCAATATTGGGCTAAAGTCGCCATAAAATGTATTATCTGTCTTCAACAATCCTTACTGTATAATGTATGTGTAGCCTGGAGCTTTATTTGTGTCAGTACAAGGGTGAAATCGCCAGAAAATGTACAATTCACCTTCAGCAATCCTCTCAAATAATCCAAATTTAAGACAAAAATATGGTTCAAAACTCAGTTTAACACAACCAAACTGAGTGTTTCAATCAAGGCAATATCAATTATATTCAGATATACCTAGTATTGACCATTTTAACTGTCTAATTTAGTAGAATTTACTAGATGTATACAGCTGCCAATTGTACATTTTCTGAAAATCAGACCCACAGAAATCCGCGCAGAATCGGCATTAAAAATCCGTTGTCACGGATTCGAAAAGAATCCAGAGATTTCAATTATCATATTTACTAGCAATATAATTGTAGTATTCATGGTTTTAGTTATGAAGGGAAATTGACAGTAGTTGCCAAAGAAAACTTTATATTCTTTTATATCGATTTTTTAGAAATAGTGATTTCGTACTGATTTTTATACCTTTTTAGATAGGTTTACCCCTCTTGTTACCCTTAAATCTTAAAATAGAAGAAACCATCAGGTCCTAATAGAAATGAAGATGAAGAAATGAAATACTTCCAGTGTGGTAGATCTTTCAAATAAATACTAACTTTACAGAGATTCGGATTATAAACCAAATAAGTAACCTTTAAGCTCTTCGATTTGGCTCTTCGGTTACACAATTAATTCAAGAACACTTGTATTTCTTTAAAAGTGACTTTTATTTGTCTGATGTGCACCTTTCAATTCTACATGTACCTCACCAAGGGTTAGAATAACACTTTCAGCTTGATGTATTCTACATGTACCTCACCAAGGGTTAGAATAATAACACTTTCAGCTTGATGTATACTACATGTACCTCACCAAGGGTTAGAATAATAACACTTTCAGCTTGATGTATTCTACATGTACCTCACCAAGGGTTAGAGTAACAACACTTTCAGCTTGATGTATTCTACATGTACCTCACCAAGGGTTAGAGTAACACTTTCAGCTTGATGTATTCTACATGTACCTCACCAAGGGTTAGAATAATAACACTTTCAGCTTGATGTATTCTACGTGTACCTCACCAGGGGTTAGAATAATAACACTTTCAGCTTGATGTATACTACATGTACCTCACCAAGGGTTAGAATAATAACACTTTCAGCTTGATGTATACTACATGTACCTCACCAAGGGTTAGAATAATAACACTTTCAGCTTGATGTATACTACATGTACCTCACCAAGGGTTAGAATAATAACACTTTCAGCTTGATGTATTCTACATGTACCTCACCAAGGGTTAGAATAATAACACTTTCAGCTTGATGTATTCTACATGTACCTCACCAAGGGTTAGAATAACAACACTTTCAGCTTGATGTATACTACATGTACCTCACCAAGGGTTAGAGTAACAACACTTTCAGCTTGATGTATTCTACATGTACCTCACCAAGGGTTAGAATAATAACACTTTCAGCTTGATGTATTCTACATGTACCTCACCAGGGGTTAGAATAATAACACTTTCAGCTTGATGTATACTACATGTACCTCACCAAGGGTTAGAATAATAACACTTTCAGCTTGATGTATTCTACATGTACCTCACCAAGGGTTAGAATAATAACACTTTCAGCTTGATGTATTCTACATGTACCTCACCAAGGGTTAGAATAACAACACTTTCAGCTTGATGTATACTACATGTACCTCACCAAGGGTTAGAGTAACACTTTCAGCTTGATGTATTCTACATGTACCTCACCAAGGGTTAGAGTAACAACACTTTCAGCTTGATGTATTCTACATGTACCTCACCAAGGGTTAGAATAATAACACTTTCAGCTTGATGTATACTACATGTACCTCACCAAGGGTTAGAATAACAACACTTTCAGCTTGATGTATTCTACATGTACCTCACCAAGCTTGATATATTATCATTTGAACATTCTAATGACTTGACAATCAACTGATGATACCATCTTCTACTGATTTATCTCCTCTCACTTCAACATACATGTGTATTCCATAGATACAGTTCTCCATGTGTACTCAGTGTGCTAATAGTGGTAGTATTTCTGTAAGATCAGGGAGACATAGAGGGGGTGGTATCAGACCACTCAACCCATGGATATAACAGTTAACGGCCCATACAAAAACATAGTCTCACCTGGTTAGCTAGCTAAGTTATAGTCTGTATTTTTTTTATTATGGCCAATAAAAACGATTTTTTTATGCAATATTACATAGAATTTATCAAGACAATACGTTCTTTATATCTTTCTTGCATGAATGAATTTGCTGACAAAATCATATTAAATTCATAGAGGAAACGGCTGGATATATTGAATAAAATCTTTTTAGTTTTAAAAATCAAAAATCATAGATTCATGTGGCCAACATTAGGATCCGTCTGCCTGCTAGACAGGGTTGGACATACAAAACCGTCCCTTCAAAACAATGGGAATTATCAATATGTAATATCACAAACACAGATAATATGATTTATAAAAACAATAAAACATATCATAACAAAAATATGGCACGAGAGTGGAATAGCAAGAATTAATACTAGTTTGTCTTCAGTGTACAAACGAGTGGAACAGGTATTGATGCTTTTTCCAATATTCCAGATTGTGTTTTGAGGGACGGTTTGTAATGTCGTCTGCCAGTCTGTGACGTCACTAGCATTTACTAGGTGACGTCACTAGCATTTACTAGGTAACGTCACTAGCATTTACTGGTCTTATTATAGGACGCGTCCACTAGATCTCAAGTAGTTGCGAGGATTATCTAATAATTATTTTGATATTCATGCGATCAAATCGCCACTTGTGGGTTGATCGCTAGAACTCTACTTGCTTGCATGAACGGGCAATTGACTTGCGAACAGGAACCGCTAACCCTTGCGATAAAACCACTTGCGTCTAGCGATGTAGTGGAGAAGTGCTATAAGCTAAAGAAATAGGAGCTAGCCCTACACTCTATTTAAGATCTACCTGGAGCGGCTTGCCAAAGGGTTACCATTGGGTCGCTTTGATGTTTACTCTAAGTAGGTCTCAAACAGAGTGTACAATGAATGGTTAATATTGACAGAAATATTTCCCTATTGGCACACTGGTCAAGCATCGACACACGTCACTGAAGTTCAGGCCAAGTTTCCTCCCATCAAATCAAACATAACCCACAAACATAAAGATGAACACTCCCCAAGCAACATATAATTGGATTAGTTCAGTGATTAGGTATTAATCATATCATAATGACAAATGGAACTGGTTACCTTTTGTTAGGACTTTAGTTAGAGGATATTCTACATGACACCAGAACCTTCTCGATGATTATAATCAACGATGAATCACTTTATGAACAATGTACCAATTGTATGATTGTGACAATGTGTATAAACTTATATATTGGTGCAGCGCAATACCTCGTTCTCTAAGAAATTATAGATAAAATGATAAAAACTAAGATAGCAGACATTGATTCATGACTTAGCTTTCAACATGACCTACATTTGAAAGATAAAAGGTTTAGATTGTCATCACGAATAATTGGAAACGGCAGAGAAGATATTTCACAAAGGCAGTTAATATAAACAGTACATAAACCATCGGGCAAATAAATGGATGTTAAGAACAGCAAATAATTAAAATATGAAGATCAAGCAATTGTTGATTAGATAGAAACGCAATCTTAGGTGGTATGACATAATTGTGTCAGACTTTCAGAAAATGTAAAAAACCCAAATTTCAGACGAAAATAAAGCTTAAAATACAGTTCAACAAAGCCAAACAGATTGCTAGAATCAAAGCAATGCCAAAGATACTCGAATTTACCTAGTATTGACCAAATTGCAGCTTAATTTTGTAGAATTTACTAAATGTGTACAGCTGACAATTGTACATTTTCTGAAAATCTGACCCAATTGTTTGGGTTTGATTGTATTGCTTTGCTCCAAGTAACATAATTAGACAATAACAATGATCCACAAAGGATCAAACAGTAGTTACTAGACTATTTGGGGGTAGTGTATCTTGGTCTAAACCCATGTTGACATTTGGCACCAACATTTGCACACATTTAAGACAGCACACATTGTTGGAGCCATGTTGAGACCACATGTACACACGATGGTGGAACATATTCAGCCTCTTGTGCTCTTTCACTCATACCGTAAGTGAGTTCTTTGACGTCGTAACCTGAGCATGAATCAGCAAAAATATATGTGGTTTACGACAATGAATCTTGAGTGAATGGTGGACTGTATGTACCGTGCAACTTGGTGCATCTCATGTTCATGAACTCACGACCAAGTATTTCAAGCTCACATTCTAGGTGTTTGAGATTATGAGTAGTAATTCCTATATAATGACTGGATCTTACGCATCATCCGATAAGTAATCGGGTCAGATTTCTTAGAAAATGTACAATTGGCAGTTCCACACATTTAGTGAATTCTGCAAAAGTAGGCCGAAACATGAAGAATACCGGGTATATCTGAGTATATTTAGTATTGCGTTGATTTAAAGTATCAGTTGTGTTATGTTAAACTGCATTTTGAAGCTTATGTGTGGGTTATTTTAGAGGATTGATGAAGGCGAATTGTACATTTTCTGAAGATCTGACCCAATCAATACAATTATTCTCAACAGTGAATTTCTCATTTCTTCAGGTTCACATTTTTTTGTTATTCTATACACACAAATAAACTGAATCGCGATCAAAAACAAAATTTGCATGAAAAAAAAAATTACTCGGCAGTATATATTTGATTGTCAACATTATTTGTATGTCAGTAACTCACCACCCTTTGTTTGACCTGGGTATACGTGGCCGTTTTATGATTTAGATGAAAATATATCTTTTCCTATCACACATCTCTCAATGTCATGAACCATTCCTATTTCAGAACGTAGAAAGTTAAAATCATAATTTTATCATAGTTGCTTTTATTGCAACATCACATCAACTCACCGGGTGTAAATCACCAGAATCAAAAGTTTTTTGCTTGTCCAGAGAGTAAAATTACAATTACCTCATGGATTTTGTGTATATGGATCAGATTTTCAGAAAATGTACAATTGGCAGTTCTACACATTTAGGAAATTCTGCTAAATTAGGCTGAAAAATGAAGAATACCGGGTATATCTGGGTATCACATTGATTTAAAGTATCAGTTCTGTTATGTTAAACTGCATTTTGAAGCTTATTTTTGTCTTAAATGTGGGTTATTTGAGAGGATTGGTGAAGACGAATTGTACATTTTCTGAAAATCTGACCCATATATTCTGAACACTGTAAAACATTTACATGCTCAGTCAATTATGGCAGGCGCCAGAGATAAATATCTCAGAAACTGACGCACTTTTCTCACTGGTTTCAACAAATTGTCAACTTCATTCATAGAAGTCCCTCTTTTAAAGGAAAACTCCAATATTGGAACCAGACAGTTAGAATAAAGGTCACATTAAAATCGGCTGATGGGTAGAATACTGGAAAATCCTCGCGAAAATCGAAGAAAATCATGTTAACTTTTACCATGGTTACCATGCAAAAGCTGGATATCATAATAATGAGTAATTAACACAAGATTATGATGAGTTTTTTGATCTTATAACCAGTTTTCTACAATCAACTCTATCCACAGAAGCTGCGATGAATGTTGTATAAAATCAGCACGGTGGTTAATGGTTCTCTAATCTGACCTTCAGGAGGAGCATTCATAATTTTGCATTTTTTTTCCTTTCAGAAATGTTGTTTTAAATAGGGAACATTATTTTCACTCTTTTCAGATTTTCCCTGATGATAAACAGAAATTTTCTCATTAAGTTGGGAACAGTTCAGCCGTCCCAAGAAGCAGCACAAATAATGTCCCAAAATGGAATCTGGAAATTTGACAGCACCTTAATCAGTTGGCTCGGGCGCCAAATCCCAGTGCAGCAGAATACCACCAGATGGCATGTGTGATGTCTAACCTCCACCGTTATACACAATCTACAGCAACCATGTCCACGGGGCGACCACTCTATGTATGCAGTAAGCAGTAAGTACAACTTGACTTCATGTCAAAAGTTCATTTACTTTTAATTTTGCTGTCACCTGCTTTCATCGGGTAAACAACAAATTCTAATATTCTCCATATTTCACCAAATGTTTAAGATCTTGTAATATTTATAAAGTTGCACAACATTCCTGGTTGGACGGATCTTAGCGATTTGACTAACATTGAGAAGACATAGACTTGATATGCAAGATATAAAACACATAGCAGCTACTATATGGGTCAGATTGTCAGAAAATATACAATTCAACTTCGCCAATCTTCTTAAAAAAACACAATTTCAGGTGAAAATAAAGTTCAAAATACAGTTCAACCTAGCCAAACCGATTGATAGAATCAATGCAATCCCGAATCTTCTCGAATTTACCTAGTATTGTCCAAATTGCAGCCTAATTTAGCAGAATTTGATAAATGTGTACAGCTGCCAATTGTACATTTTCTGAAAATCTGACCCACATAGCTTCTGAATGATCTGCCCTTGACACATAGCTGTAAACTCCACCCGTCTACATCATGATTCAAACAAGACTTAGGGACCAATGGGTGAACAATCGCAAAATTAAATGTAAAATCAACAGTATCAGATTATTGCAGTAGCAATGGGTGAGGGCCGTTCATGGATCTACGAGTCCATGGAATTAAAACAATCAATGAGAACTGGTTTGTCTGGTGGGTATATGGTATTATGGGGGATGGGTATATTATATAACTGTGCTAAAACACCTATTTTGGTAATCATAGATAGAAATGATGATTTTTTTTTTTGAGGTCCATAAAATTTTTATATTGTCGAGGTGGGAATTTAAATCCACATCAAAAGTCACTTTGTGGTCTTACATTTTGTTTTGAGGGAATAGCAATTTTGTGCAACACTGGCAGATCATGGTAATTTTTAAATCTAATTAGCACAAACTTAACCCATCCTTCCCTCCCTAGTTTCAACCTTGCTGCTGGAAGTGTCTATACAGCAGACTAGTCTTGAGGCTTTTTCTCCTTGGTTTGAGGATGTTCTTGGTACAATCTGACAAAATGATCTTGATGGTGTTTTTCCATGTTTCTGGTTAGTATTAAACTGGAAGTTTCCATTGGTGTGTTAGCTGGTGTGGCTTGTGCCTTACTAACCCAGAACTTTATAATGGTATGGTCTTGGCGGGTGCATCTCTGGTTACTTTCTGGCTATTTCTCCCTATCCTAACAGATCCTTCGTGATCTTGGACAGGCGTTTCTCTGGTAATCTTCTGGAAGTTTCTCGATGTTTCTCGAGCTCTCTATCCTAACACATCCTTCTTTATGTTTCTGGTTTCTCTGGTAATCTTCTGGAAGTTTCTCGATGTTTCTAGAGCTCTCTATCCTAACACATCCTTCTTTATGTTTCTGGTTTCTCTGGTTATCTTCTGGAAGTTTCTCGATGTTTCTTGAGCTTCTTAGCCCAGCAGGACCTTCTTGATCTTGGACTCGATGGGGACATCATCGTCTGACATCTCGCTCTCGCTGCTATAGCGGATGGAGGGTGTACTGCTGCACATGGGGGAGCAGAGGTACTGCAGTAGCGGCAGGCGGTACTTCCCACAGAAGTCTACAAACTTCACCTGCTCCACACGCGCTGTGAAGTACACACCTACACGAGGGAAAATAGAGTAAAATATATATATGTGCTGTACACTCCTAGAGCAGGAAAATAGAGTAAAATATATATATGTGCTGTACACTCCTAGAGCAGGAAAAATAGAGTAAAATATATATATGTGCTGTACACTCCTAGAGTAGGAAAATAGAGTAAAATATATAAATGTACTGTTAAGTACACTCCTAGAGCAGGAAAATAGAGTAAAATATATAAATGTACTGTTAAGTACACTCCTAGAGTAGGAAAATAGAGTAAAATATATAAATGTACTGTTAAGTACACTCCTAGAGCAGGAAAATAGAGTAAAATATATAAATGTACTGTTAAGTACACTCCTAGAGTAGGAAAATAGAGTAAAATATATAAATGTACTGTTAAGTACACTCCTAGAGCAGGAAAATAGAGTAAAATATATAAATGTACTGTTAAGTACACTCCTAGAGCAGGAAAATAGAGTAAAATATATAAATGTACTGTTAAGTACACTCCTAGAGCAGGAAAATAGAGTAAAATATATAAATGTACTGTTAAGTACACTCCTAGAGCAGGAAAATAGAGTAAAATATATAAATGTACTGTTAAGTACACTCCTAGAGCAGGAAAATAGAGTAAAATATATAAATGTACTGTTAAGTACACTCCTAGAGCAGGAAAATAGAGTAAAATATATAAATGTACTGTTAAGTACTCCTAGAGCAGGAAAATAGAGTAAAATATATAGATATAAAAAAAATAAAAATATATAAATATGCTGTAAATACACCCAAAGGCGGAAAAGTAGAAAGTAAAACATATATAAATTGTTTAATTTTCTTTTTTTCTATGGCATAGAGAACAACATTTCCTTCACAACATTTCTTTAATTTTCGTCCTCTCCTCTTTTTTTTTGGTCTTACACTTCGTCCATTAAATGTATAATAAAGATGGTATTTCCACCTTGGTTACTATTCAATATTCAAACAAATGTTCAATATTCAAATTCAGTAGCTGGAAAACTTTCTGCATATAATATAACGCAGTTCTTCCAGGAGGTCCTCATGGAACATAAGTAAAGTTTATGATATGTTTATTGGTAAAGATAAAAGTTAGTGAATTTCCAATTACTTGTGCCTCGTGCCTCCATGTATTTGCGTCCTGGCCTATATATATCTCAGACAAGTGTAGATAAGGGACCTAGATGCAGATAACATGAAGGGACGACTCTCTTTGTTTCTAACATTATAAATCATTAAAGTCTGCCGGGGCGTAAACAACTTGAGATACGTCCAAAGGTCTCCAAGTACAGGGTCCGCAGATGAGAATGATTCACTGATTTATTACTATTTAATTAGATATTATTATTTTATTATCATGGTTCCACTATTGTTTGAGGGGTGGGGGATTTTCCTAGCTATAGCAAAGTAGGGCCGAGATCACTAGGTGCAGCAATATTGAAGCCAGCTATGAGATGAACTATCAATAGCCTAGTCATTATTCTTTTAAAATATGCACTAATAAAAAAGAAATCTCACCTTTTCACTTTATTATTATAGTTCCACTAGTGTTTGAACGGGTGAGTGAGTGAGTGAGATTGGTTTCTTTACGCCCTTATCAACACATTTAATATGGTTATATCCAGGGCGGAGAGCTGAGAGGGAGGCAGTTTATGATCATACCCAGGAAATAGAGATAGAGAAGAAGGGAGAGAGAGAGACAGAGAAAAGAGACAGAAAGGCACTTTATGATCATACCCAGGAAATAGAGATAAGAGAAGAAGGGAGAGAGACAGAGAAAAAGAGACAGAAAGGCACTTCATGGTCATACCCAGGACCATTGCTATACTGTAGGGTGAGTGAGTGAGATTGGTTGCTTTACGCCCTTATCAACACATTTAAGATGGTTATATCAAGGGCGGGAGAACTGAGAGGGAGGCAGTTTATGATCATACCCAGGAAATAGAGATAAGAGAAGAAGGGAGAGAGACAGAGAAAAAGAGACAGAAAGGCACTTTATGGTCATACCCAGGACCGACAACCAGACTGAAACCAGCTATAAATAGCTGGTAATTTCTTTAGAAAAAATCTACATTAATGAAGAAAACCTCACCTTTGCACTTAGGATTGACACAGCTGTGAGCGGAGCGTAGGTATTGGTGCAGGTTGCTGGGCAGGTCCTCGGGGGCCACCGGCACGTTCTTGACCTTCATGACCCGGCCGGCCAGCTCCAGTAGCGAGGGCGGCTCGTACACCATCTCCTCGATGAAGCGCACCACCAGCGGGTTGTTACGCAGGCTCAGCTCAACCAACTTCAGTGTCACGATCTCCTGATGATGGGGAAAGAATTAGTTTAAAATTATAATGAAAAACACTAAAACTGTAATAAAGACAAGTGGAGGATAATATAGTGCTTTGAGGTGCTTTATTCAATTAGATACCGACGTTTCGGAATTTACATTACTCCTTATTAGTTTAATTCAATGTTAATTAGTTTAATCTAATCCACTGCCTAATCTGTTTAGAACATAATATGGAAGACCTACTAGGGAGTATTGTCTGCCTACTATCGAGAAATGCCTGCCCCTTTCGTGCTTTTTTGCTATATTAACCCTATAAGGGCGAGAGGGTCTGATAAGGGGGGTTCTCTTTCAAATTGACTCTTATTGTGTCCGCAACGAGCATTATAAAAACGAAAAAATCTTTTTGATACTCCAAATATTAGTGAAGTTATAGTACATGTTTAGTACGAGGCTTGCAGCAGATGGAAGCAACACTCTGGTGAAGGATTGTACTTATTTTTGGACATAGTATATTGCAAAGAGCAATAAAATGAGCTATCAAATATCTCCTAGCAAAAAATATAATCACCTAAGGAAGCCAATATGTTAACAAATGGATCATTAGTCAGCTATTCAGTAGCCTAATGAATAATAACATTGTATGAAATCAATGCTTGACAAATTAAGTAGATAACATGCACAAGCATATACTAAAAAAAGAGATTGTGACAGGTGCCTATTCATAGGAAAGATTTGATTTATTAGGAAAGATTTGATCTATAAGTTAATCATACATCAATGAACAGTGTTATTGGTTAGCGCTGAAAGAGCCCAATGGTCTATTATAGCATTGCCAAGTCTTGGCCAGGCAAGACTATGGAACCATCTGACAGTGCAGATAGTTAATCAATGTGTATAGACAGTTTATTGGTTAGCACTGAATCAGTGCAATAGTAATTTGGCCATACAAAAGCCCAGTCAGAAGTCAACATATGTTAATGTGCTGTTTTATCATAATCTAACCACAAAGTCAAATTATACGCAATTTGTTTGGCATAGAAGCAAAATGGCAACATCATGTTCGCCCTCTTCATAACTATTTTAGTGTGTAGCAAAGATTCTATTTAAATACATAAAGGAATTTATTCCTATCATTTGTCATAATTTATCCTCTGTAAGTAAAATGAAATTCAACCATCAGCAAAATAAGGCCAGCAGAGAGTGAAAACCTCCCACTACTTGCCAATAAAAGTATAACAAACAAACAAACAAACAAACAAACAAACAAAGATGTAATAAATAGTGACTGATCGTGACATGGTCTGAAAACCTGGCTCATCGCTTAGGGTTTTGACCCTTTTCTACCATGTCTTGATAAGTTAGAATCCTCCAGCTGTATCGTACACATGTCCCGTTATGGAAATCACCTCTGAATGCCACTAAGACATTTAGTCACTGCCTTGAACAGTCTAGAAGCTATAACCACCTAAGGCAGAGACTAAACGGATTAATAACCTCCATTTCAGGCCTGTTGGTGCACTGTTTGTGTATCATTGGCTTGACCTGGGACTAGGGGATTTACATGTGCCACTGTGCATATCTGGTACAGTGCATCCTCGGATGGATTCTGATGAAATCTGTCATACAAATATTTGGCAACATTTTTATCGAAAATTGCAATAATGTTTTCACCAATATCATAGCTTGTAAAAATGATCTATGAAAACAAAATGCATGATGGGAAAGATGGGGACTTGTGTCGTGGAAACATGTATAATACATCGATATTGACATTAGAACACTGATGAATATCCCATGCTGAACATGGGATGTTTTCTATAGATTTTAACCATACCATTAGTCCCCTAATGCCATGCGAATCAAGATTCAAAATGGCGGCTATGCGAATCCCCTATTATAAGCATGAGAGTACGTACCTGTGGGAGTGTGGTGAGTTGGTTGTTGTGGAGGCTGAGAGACTGGAGGCTGGTGAGGGCCCCTAGGGTACGAGGTAAGGCTTGGAGCTTGTTGTCGCACAGGTTGAGGGACACAAGGTGTGACAACTCACCCAGCTCCTTGGGTATCATCTTCAACCTGTTACCTCCCACATACAGTATTTCTAAACTGAAATAAGAGCAAAAATAGTGAACTATTAAAACATGAACAGACGAAAAAGGACACAGACCATCTCAGCACAGTGCTACATATGGGTCAAGTCTCCATAAAATGTACAATTCCTCTTCCCCAATCCTCTGAAATAACCCAAATTTAAGACGAAAATCAGGTTCAAATTACAGTTCAACATAACCAGATATATTATCTATTGACTGAATATAATCAGAATGCACTCAGATATACCGAATATTTATAATTTTTCACTTTCATTTAAGAGAATTTGATAGATGTGTAGAACTGTAGATTGTGCATTTTCTGAAAATCTAACCCACCATGTCACTGAGGTTAGAATGTTGCTCCTATACCTCACTGTAACCATAGAGATGTCCATTGTGACATCATAATATGGGTGTACTTGTGTACGGAAAGTGTTTTCATACATATAATCCATGTCAAATATTTTGATTCATGAATAGCAACTTTAAATTGATTACCAAGAACTAAAAAGTGTAAAAGTGCTAAAAAAAAGATCTATTAAAACATGTTGTTGGAATATATGGGAAGAAATATTTACTTTCTGTGGGGTTATATTTATATCTACCCCCGGCTTATATTCAAGAAACTGCGCCTATTTGCCTTATCTCCAATTTCCCCCAGCTTTTATTCAAGGAAATATGGTACAGTTGTAACAGGTGGTGTAAACAAAAGATTCTGCTTAACTGATGATCATAAGGTACATATATATGTACTACATACAATAGGGCATATTATTTACCACTGCAGTAGAGAGAACTTATATATAGTACAACACTATAAAGGAGCACATCGATGTGTAGTATAGGGTTGAGGTATTTATGGACAGGGTCGATACCCTTCTATCCCGGGAGGCAACCCAATAGGGTTATTATAAGCATCAGCAGTATATACAGAGAGCACTTAGTGTAGAGGCCTTTTACCGAGGACTTTGTATTTAAGCTTATCAAAAAGAGGGATTTTTCTTCAATCATAAACTAAATGTATATGTAATGTACTCTCTGATGAAGCCACACCCCTTCGGTGAAACACGTGAGTCGACAAACAATAAATATGCTACAATGAATTTTCTGTGAGGTGTTTTTTAATTGAGTAGATTCATTCCCTTCATCTCTAAATGTATAATTGTATGAGTTCTGATGGTAATTTGCTGATTGGTTTGATTGAGTCAGTAAATTAAACTGGCTCTTTTCAATATTGGTTTTACATCCAGTGGTATTTCTCTAAGAGGCAGTATGCAGCATTTAGACCAAGGCTCAGGTCTATAAAGAATGACACTAGGACTATGTCTGTCTAACTCTCTATTTAGCACATTGATGTTTTTGCTTTATGCAAACATCTGTTGGTCTGTTACAAATGTGGAACTTTTAATTCACTATGTTACACACTGAAGAGGTAGACTAAGTATTTCCTTTTACGATAAGAAAGATTTATCACTAGGAAAAACCGTTTGGTGTGAGTGCACCGCCTTGTACCGTATCTGCCATACATACAGCACTTAAACAAACACTTGATAAGTTGTTTTTACAGGTTATCATAGGTAGGCTTTGAACACATAGGTTTGGAGGCAATGAAGCGATGCACAGTTGATACAATCTTTTACTCCATGTTGATGTATGTACCACATGCTATTTGTATGGGCGGGAGTAGTGTGGTAATTAGCACCAGTTCCATGCGTGTGGTATGACTTCCAGTCCCCAGTAAACATAGCCATATAAGGTAAGCATAGCAACATGGGAGTAAATATAGAACCTAAATTCGAATGTGGTACTCGGGACACTATTACACTGTCCTCAATGTTTGTTTTTTTTCGTAACCCACTTGCCTATTGGCTCGTGGGCCACGAAAAAACAAACATCTCGGACAATGCAATAGTATCCCTCATACCACATTCTCATCAGGTTCTATCTATGTATCATTGGGCTGTGAAAAATACATTTGCTGGAGACATTGCTTTAATTTTATTTTAGGCTACACATTTTGTAAAATTCCTACTGTTGTCTATGAACTGAATTCTTTTTATGAAAATTTTTCAATATATGAATGACAAGAGACATAAAACTATCAGAGAACCAAAGTTCCAAATTGATATTGTTGATATGATCTTAATCTCCCGTTAGATAAGAAGCCAGAGATGTATATGAGCGAGTGGTGTGGACCTTGGTACCAGGGAACACCATACTGCAGGTTCCAAGGTCCACATGACCGGGACACACAATCTAGGTTTGCCTTCACGCATGCCTCCACACCTCACCTCATGTGTTTTAATTGATTTCAGAGTTTATTTAATTGATATTTGTTCAATCTCACGGAGGTTATCAAACCCTCTTTATCTATCAGAGGTTATCAGATTCTCTTGCCTTTGTAATACATTTTCTTTCGAAAATGGATAATACCATGAACCGACAATTTCAGTCCTGGCTCACACGTCAATTTCACTGCTGATTTCAGCTGTTTCAGAAGCACATGACTGAGTCGACCGATGGGCCTAACCACAACTATGTGTGGCATCAGTGAGGCCTCCGACGATGTATAGTCTAGGCAATCTAAGCCCTCACACACACACATCAAAATAACAAAAACCCCATGTACAGTTTAGCTTCTAGAGCCCTGTTCTCTGAAACCTTAGCAATTTGTGGTGAAGTGATAATTAATTTATATACATTGGGTCGTTCAGAGCGGCAGGGAGTATGGAGATCGGTATCACTGCTGTTACACTAAAGCCAGGACTGATTTGTGCCCTATCTCCTTTTAGACACTGTGTATTTACTTATAGCAAAGTTCATTAAGTTATTTTATTTATAAAATCTTTTCAAATGTTATGGCCTGCTACTCTTAAAATACAAAATGCCAAGGATGAATTCTCCAGCAGGAGATTTGAATTTGTTTTTCAAACACTTATAAGGCTGGAAAGGTTGTAAAGGGTCTAGTCCAGGTCTAGTCCACTAGGCCGATTCTCATGCGATTCTCACAGAATTTAGTGCAAAAGACTCCTCTGCGGCGCAAAATCGCATGAGAATCGGCTTGGTGGACTAGGCCCTTTAGGAGTGCAAAGGAAGAGGGTTCCTGATGCCTAAAATCGACAAACTGACAGCCATTTCTTATGATCGACAAATGACATAGACCCTTTCTGAGAGTGACAAATCGACATGGGGCAAATGCATCCTTAGCGCGACATCTGGACACACGACCTCCCCCACCCACCCCATCAGGAGCCGTAGGAAGAAGATTTCAATCCTAGCACAGGTGTGGGCTAGAACCCAGTACATGTAGGTTTCTACCCTAGCACAGGTGTGGGCTAGAACCCATTACATGTAGGTTTCTACCCTAGCACAGGTGTGGGTTAGAACCCAGTACATGTAGGTTTCTACCCTAGCACAGGTGTGGGCTAGAACCCAGTACATGCAAGTTTCTACCCTAGCACAGGTGTGGGCTAGAACCCAGTACATGTAGGTTTCTACCCTAGCACAGGTGTGGGCTAGAACCCAGTACCTGTAGGTTTCTACCCTAGCACAGGTGTGGGTTAGAACCCAGTACATGTAGGTTTCTACCCTAGCACAGGTGTGGGTTAGAACCCAGTACATGTAGGTTTCTACCCTAGCACAGGTGTGGGCTAGAACCCAGTACCTGTAGGTTTCTACCCTAGCACAGGTGTGGGTTAGAACCCAGTACATGTAGGTTTCTACCCTAACACAGGTGTGGGTTAGAACCCAGTACATGTAGGTTTCTACCCTAGCACAGGTGTAGGCTAGAACCCAGTACATGTAGGTTTCTTATCACGTGAGTGACCAGAGCTTCAACTCCCTGATATCTCATACGGTATGACTTTGATCTTACATAACAAGCGGGTCTAGTTAATTCATATATTTACATATATTATATTACATATAATAAGCAATATTTCACTGTCATTGCCACTCAATGCCCATACAGAGGAACTAAATGAACCATGAAAGATGACAATGACTATACTATCAATAAATAAAATCTTTTGAAATGTAATGACCCGTTGCCTTACACAATATAAGGATCTCCAGCTGGGGTTATAAATCACTGTTAGAACTGTTTGTGTGCCTTTAATATGCCGCCAGAAATGTTGCCTTTCTGCACTGGTAGAATAGTTTGTCCAGGGAATGAAGATACAATTCAGGCATAATGTTATGAGTGGAGTCACATAAATGGTAGCGATGTATATAAGTTTAAAGATGATGTTTCTGGTAATATTTGAGTCATTTTGAAATGTTATTTTTTCAACGGATTTTTATTTAGGAGAGTGACTTGGGTCAGATTTTCAGAAAATGTACAATTCACCTTCACCAATCGTCTCAAATAACCCATATTTAAGATAGAAATGAGCTTCAAAATGCAGTTTAACATAACAGAACTGGTACTTTAAATCAATGTGATCCCGAATATACTCAGATATACCCGGTATTCTTTATTTTTCAGCCTAATTTAGCAGAATTTACTAAATGTGTAGAGCTGCCAATTGTACATTTTCTGAAAATCTGATCCATATATGCCAGCAGGGTTTGGACGGCTCGGGTGAACCCAGTTTTATCCTGAATTTTCAACAGACAACTTGTCTCCTGTTCTATTTCTCCACATTGATGTACTATATATGGGTCAGATTATAAGAAAATCTACTATTTACCTTCGCCAATCTTCGCCAATCTGGAACAAATCCCCCAATAAAATCAATTTTTACCCTAGTTCATGAACCACCACTAGGATCGCATTGAGCAGCACTGCAGTGTTTGCTTTTAAAGACGTACAGGGGGCTGACTTTTGTGCACTGAGACATGGGTCCCACTTAATGCCTTTACACAAGCACTGTCAGTGACTGAATGAAGCATCAACTTATTATGTATAGAGCAATTAGACACTAGACATGTTTAGCCACGGTGGATTACTCCCATATTTGGGTCGGATTTTCAGAAAATGTACAATTCAACTTCGCCAGTCTTCTCAAATAACCCAAATTTCAGACGAAAATAAAGTTCAAAATACAGTTCAACCTAACCAAACAGATTGCTAGAATCAATGCAATGCCCAGTATACTCGAATCTATCTAGTATTGACTAAATTGCAGCTTAATGTTGAAGAATTTACTGAATGTGTACAGCTGCCAATTGTACATTTTCTGAAAATCTGACTTATTTACAGACAAACATTCCCGACATGCATCCAAACCATTTATCATTATTTCTATGTACGTAATATCAGATGAATTAGTACAATGAACCCGACCCATGGTAATTCAAACTGTAATATTGGGGACTCTCAAAGGTATAAGGTAAAATAGGAATACTGAGAAAATGTAGCTAAACAATTAATAGAGTAAATGGAAAGAGGTGCTAGTAATTTGAATATTAATGAATGAATATTTAATAAATCTCCAATTATTAATACCGAGTTCCGTTAGCACAGAATATTATTGCAATAAAAACCTTTGCTTTTGGTTCTGAATTGCCACAATGTAACATTTTAATTGCGCATTGCAGTCCAACCCATGCTCTGATGGACTTTGACATGCAACAGTGAGAGAAATAATGTCTGCCCAAGTTACATAAACCCATTTGTCAAGCTGTCAATCTAGCTGCTTATCACGCAGTACCTTATCTACCACCAACCCACAAACCGCTACCAATATAATATTCGTGCTACCTTAGAGTACTCTAAGGTGCTACATATATTTCACAGATCGGAAAAAAAACTCACTTAATTTAGGGATATTTGTATTCTAAGTTTACAGATCCATGAAAAGTTTAGGTATTTAATTTTAAAATTTAATCTACACAGGCATTTATTTTCGTGGGTGGAATATGAGGTCAAGTGGTAACCAAGTAAAAGCATATATATTAAATATATACTGAAACCATTCTATCTATGAAATACAGGTTAACTAACGAGTTTGTTTCCATCACTTAGAACAATGAGATTATACTAACGTTAGTATAATCTCGTTGTACTAACGTTAGTATAATGAGATTATACTAACGTTAGTATAATCTCGTTGTACTAACGTTAGTATAACGTTATACTAACGTTAGTATAATCTCATTGCTTGGAACATGGCACGAGTTGTGCAGCAATTTTCTTAGCGACCGAAACAAACTCGTTTGTTGATTGTTTTATTAAATATAATTAAATATATCTCTTTAATAATCTAAGAGATAACATTCTAGTCACATAGTTGAATTTTAGTGTAGTCCCAGCACCATATTTTATGATGAATACAATGAATTATATACTTATAATATCTACCACCTTATGTGTTTACATTAAATTTTGGACTTTATTGTTTATTTAAGATTTTGTATGAATATCTTTATCAGAATATATGTATGCATATTGTTTATTTCCAGTTTTTATATGATACATTTCAACAAATATTATACAGTACCTGGGAATAGGGGTCTAATGTACAAGTAAATGCCACAAGTTACTGATGGAAACGTGGAGGATTCCTCCACAAAATGTTCCCGTATTATAGCAAACTAAAAGCCTTTCCATAGAAATCAAATCGTGGTTAAAAGCGTTTCCATATATGGGTCAGATTTTCAGAATATGTACAATTTAACTTCACCAATCCTCTCAAATAACCCAAATTGCAGACGAAAATAAAGTTCAAAATACAGTTCAACTTTAGAGCTAATATAGCTCTAAGGTTCAACCTAACCAAGCAGATTGCTAGAATCAATGAAATGCTGAATATACTCCAATTTACCTAGTATTGACCAAATTGAAGCCTAATTTAGCAGACTTTACTAAATGTAAACAGCTGCAAATTGTACACTTTCTGAAAATCTGACCCATAAATCATGTGGTGGCCCCCTTTTGGTCCAAATATCTGGTAATAAAGTATTTCTGTAACAAAGCTCTGAGATGTAGGTCAGCAACCGACCAATCAGGAGAAAGTAGGTTAAGGAGGAAGTGGGTCAATGACCGTGGAGGAGGACGCTAGCCATGCCCAGGAGGAGTGATCCTCATTAGCACAGTTTCCTCCTCGTCCATGATAGAGTTGCTCCATAGTTAGGGGCTGTCACTATACACATAATACATATAGTGGGTCAGATTCTCAGAAAATGTACAATTGTCAGCTCTATGAATTTGGTAACTTCTGCTAAATTAGACTGTTACATAATAAATGCTATGTATATCTGTGTAATGTTGGCATCGTAATGATTACAACTATATTTTTCTTTCGTGCTAAACTGTATTTTTAGCATGATTTTTCTCTTAGATTTGGATTATTTGAGAGGATTGGGGAAGGTGAATTGTACATTTTCACAAAATCTGACCCACATATAGTGGGTCAGATTTTCAGAAGATGTACGGTTCATCTTCCCCAATGACAAAAATAAAGTTCAAAATACAGTTCAACCTAACCAAACAGATTGCTAGAATCAATGCAATGCCGAATATACTCGAATTTACCTAGTGTGACCAAATTGCAGCATAATTTAGCAGAATTTACTTAATGCGTACAGCTGCCAATTGTACATTTTCTGAAAATCTGACCCATATGTGAAATTTTAAAGACGGGTTGATGCTACAGCTATGAATTAACCAGCCAGTGTAGCCAGCCCTTGCTACAGTAGAGATAGATGCTCTGTCTATCATTAGACAACCTGGTAAAACTAATAATTAATGTTTTACAAGGAGAACTACTACCAACTGTTCACATACTCTTATAGTTGAATTCGTCGGTTGATTCGAGTGATGAACAAACATAGGAAAATTCTTTTTTTTTTGTTTTTATTCGACCTCCTGCCTACAGTTTCGGACTCCACAAGGTCCTTCTCTAGGGCTGGTCAATGGTAAAACTAAGTGCACTGACCAGGGAGTTAGGGGCTGAACTAAACAGCTTATACAACAACGGGTATAACTACCATATAGCAATATAAGATACTAAAATGATACTACCCTAGGAGTTAATGGAAGCGTTAGACCGACTATAAGCGCCTGGTAATATGTGTATGACATAGATGGGGCAATAAGTGGTCCACTTATTCTGGGTAGGAGTAGAGTTGCCTGGATACCGGCTGCCCCAGGGGCCACGTCACTAGCAGCAGACCTCTACCAAGTCCTACTAACTCCAGGCAGCACCTTATTTATTGTTTTTTTTATTTACTGCGTTTTTTTGTTGTTTTTTTACTATTTTTTATTATTATTATTTTTTTTTTTTATTATTTTTTATTTTTTTTTTTGGGGGGGGGGGGGGGGACTACCCAATATCTAATTATGTTAGCATTCTAGGGCCACTAGGAAAACCTGTCCTATATATAGCGTAGCCCCATTTCTAACAATGCATGTACCTGTACAATACATAAAACTGTTGGTCATGCATGTCCTAAGCAGATCAAACACCCTGCAGGTGTCAGTCTAGGCTCAGAGCTTCTCACATTAGATAAGAATGGTATGTCAGTGATTGGACGCCTACTGCGCTAATGGCTTTCCTGGCCCAGGAGTAGGTGTCCTAATGGTCTTTTGCGGTCCTTATGCTATTAGAAGGGCATTTTGCGGTTTGGAGCGAGAGGCTTCCCCTCAGTTTTAAGGGACTCTCTCAACTTTGAGCCTAAATTATGTTACTTCAATAGTACATTAGAGTCAGATCGTCAGAAAATGAACAATTCGCCTTCCCCAATAATCTGCCTTTTATATTATAATCTGCCTTTTATATTATCATTAAATGATATGACGGAACAACAAGTAAGGTAATTAAATATGATTTATGGATATATTGATTATTATTAACTATAGAACTATAATTTTATATTGTATAATGATGGTTTGGTTTATTTTATTATTTCCACATATAACTTTAACCATTGCATCATCCGCATAAGTCATTGCACTATACCTATAGTATAAATATATGGAATGCACCGAGGGCGACATCTGTCTAACTGTTATGCATCAAGGTTGCGGCGGGATACAGAGGGACGGAGCGCAGCGTAGTCCCGAGGTATCCCGCCGCAACCGAGATGCATAATAGTTAGACAGATGGCGGCCGAGGTGTATTCCATATTTATTACATCCCAAAATCACATCTTTACATATGATTCATCGATTGAACTTTTCATTTAAAGTCCCTAGCTTTATTATTTCCAGAGTAAATCGGTAAAAACGTTCGAGTGGGCGATAATATGAGTTCCGCGAAATCAAAACAACAGCTGGGTACATGTGCACCCTGGCACTGCCTAGGTTGTATGCGCCAAGGGCGCTCAAGTGCGACATAATTTTCATGTTATGCACCACTTTGACCAAGTGCGATATACAATGCTGAAGGTATAGGCAACTACATCGCAGGGGTGTAATAAATACTGCAATGTGCACATGGGTGCAATCACCAGAAAATGTACAATTCAACTTCACCCATCCTCTCAAATAACACAAGTTTAATACAAAACTATGCTTCAAATAACTAAACAAATCTTTTAAATGAACACAATACAAAATAAACTAAAATATTCCTAGTATTTACCATTTTTCAGCATAATTTACAAAATGTGTAGAGAGAATAATTGTACATTTCTAGTCGACCTGACCTACATATGCTCCACCATAATAAACCCAGGAGGAACACCAGCCCTCGCTACTCCTCCACCTGACACTGCTTTAGTTCAGTAATATATTATATACAAGAAATTGATCCCAAGAATTACACCAAGACTGTTTTTTAGATACAATACATTACACCAATGGCGAGAAATTTGAGTACTGTATATTTTTGGATTATGTCTTTAATCTAACAGAAAATGTGGTGATTATAACATCCAAATATTTTGTTGATTTTCTGTTTTCAAATCGAGTATTAGCTCGTCTAATAAATATACTTTTAAAAGATGGTCCAAAAATCTAGGCCCAAACCCTCAGATCAGATAGGAATGGTATGTCAGTGATTGGACGCCTACTTCGCTAATCAGTTTCCTGGCCTAGGAGTCGGCGTTTTAATGGGAATATAATGACATTTTGTAGTCTTAATAGAATTATAATGACACTTTGCAGTTTGAGGCGAGAGGCTTTCCCTCCGTTTGAAGGGACTCTCTCGATCAGCTTTGGGCCTAGACTGTTTTATCCCAAGTACTTCATTCACTCCTAACTATCCCCCCCCCCCCCCATATTTCTTCTAATCCCCCACCGTTTCATGGAAGTCCCCCATAACATTAGATGGGTCAGATTTTCAGAAAATGTACAATTCACCTTCACCAATCTTCTGAAATAACCCGAATTTCAGACGAAAATAAAGTTCAAAACTCAGTTCAACCTAACCAAACAGATTGCTAGAATCAATGCAATGCCAAATATACTCGAATTTACCTAGTATTGACTAAATTGCAGCTTCATTTAGCAGAATTGACTAAATGTTTAACGCTGCCAATTGTACATTTTCTTAAAATCTGACCTAGATATAAATAAACAAGGGACAGCCAGAGGCCACGCAGGGGACTCGTGTACACTGGGACAGGTTGACAGGTCAGGGATGTAGGTCAGGGTACTATGCCAGGTCACAGGCACGTCATCAGTGGTGACATAATTCACCAGTGCTACAAATTGTGCTGACACTGACAGACTGTACACTGTAGTCTGGCTGGTATAGCCAGTGCACAGAGAATAGGCCACCAAAAGAGGTGGAATAAAGATATTTGCATGCCTGGAATATAATAGTCCAAAACCTCAGCATTTTTCATAAAAGCAGTCTACCATTATTTCATTATCTTTATTTTATCTATTTCAGTTAATATATATTAGCAATGAGATGTAGATTGGAAATACGCTTGTATAAACTTGTTCAAATGAAATAATTCTATTCTGAACACCACCACCACGTATAGTGACATCCCCTGAACCTATGTTACTTGTTGAACGATAAATCATTCAGGCAACAGTTGGAAGGCCTCTAGACTCATACGTACAGTCATCCCTGTGCTCTATGATTACATACAAGAAATATTAAAATTTAATAATAAATATTAAGTTATTGAATAATAAACCATCTATAATCGACCTGTAGGTGAAGTATATATTCCCATTAGTATTCGTTTTATCTTTTGACTGAAAGCTACTCTACTAGTTTTTTTGTTTTTTTTTAAAACAAAGAAGAACCTATTTCTTATTCATTTCCACTCCACCCGAAAATCACCAAAAATGTAGAATATACAAATATTTTCACAGATTCTTCTTGTAAAACCAAATCTGGTGCAAAACCAAATGATCTTCTTCCAAATTGCTTTTGGGAATTTCGGTGTACACCAGAATCCCACTATTTCCAATATTTCATCTTAAATTAATTTTAAAGAATCATTTTCCCAGTCGCGAAAATTGTTTGTTTGTTTATTAATTTATCAGTAGACCAGAAGCAATGCCACCTGGAACCTTGTACATGTACCGTGACAAGGTAATATAAAGGTTATGATACTCGGTGCATACTGCTGCCAAGTGTACTAATGTAAGGTCAGGCAATGACTTGCACTATTTCTGCTCCTCACCTGTCCGTGCACTCTAGGAGTGCTCACGTAAGATGATCAGATTTTCAGAAAATGTATAATTGGCACCTTCACACATTAAATTTTTAGTAAATTCTGCTGTAATTTGGCCAATGCTAGGCAAATTCGAGTATATTCTCCATTGCATTTATTCTGGCAATCTGTTCGGTTAGGTTGAACTGTATTTTGAACTTTATTTTCGTCTGAACTTTGGGTTATTTGAGAGGATTGGGGAAGGTGA
The DNA here is from genome assembly GCA_942159475.1 of Sthenelais limicola. NCBI lineage: Eukaryota > Metazoa > Annelida > Polychaeta > Phyllodocida > Sigalionidae > Sthenelais > Sthenelais limicola. The sequence goes on along the minus strand of OW804102.1, from coordinate 58,272,923 downwards.
ATTGTACATTTTCTGGCGATTTCACCCAAGAAGGCTTGCATATATTGGCCTCATTGTAGCATTATGCCACCAACGGCACCTTTAGAATAATACTGTAGTTTTGCCATATGGGTCAGATCTTCAGGTTCAAAATTAGGTTCAAAATACAGTTCAACATAACCAGACAGATTTATCAAATGAATACAATACCGAATACACTCAGATATACTCATTATTTATCATTTTTCACTCTACTTGAGCAGAATTGGAGATGTGTAGAAATGTAGATTGTGCATTTTCTGAAAATCTGACCAATATCTACTCTATGCACACATGTAAAATATAAGTTATGTTATCAGGATTACACCAACAAAACACTGCGTAAATCAGATAAATCTCAAATATGTTTACATTGACTAAGTATGGTCACATTGATTAAGGGCTCTAAGAAGGTCCCGAGATACCAAGTGATCCCATTAAATATACTATTTTGGGTGAATATTACCTGTACAGATTAATTTTCTTGTACAGATTACATTTCTGTATCTAAAAATAACAGAAATTCGACACTCCTATATAAATAAATCCCATTATATGAATATAATGGAGGATAACTATTGACCAAAGGTTCATTTTGGTCAGTTCTGGTTTGTTCTGGTCAGCCCTGGGTTGTTTTGGTCAGTTGTGTTGTTTTGGTCAGCTCTGGGTTGTTTTGGTCAGTTTAGGGTTGTTTTGGTCAGTTGGCGAGTGACTGGATTACACCAGTCTTAAGTTCTATATATACATGTAGTAGTGAGCGCAGGTAGAAGCAGGTGCCCCTATATACACACCCCACGACCTGGTGAGGGCCTTCAGTACAACAATGCGGCTAAACTTAGCCTTGTATACTTCAAACTCTGTCACTGGGAGAAAGGGCAGTGGGGTGAAGATAGACATGGGTCAGATCTTCAGAAAATGTACAATTCACCTTCATCAACCCTCTCAAATAACCCATATTTAAGACAAAAATAAGCCTCAAAATGAAGTTTAACATAACAGAACTGATACTTTAAATCAATGCGCTACCAAATATACTCAGATATACCCCGGTCCCGGTATTCTTCATTTTTTAGCCGAATTTTCTAAATGTGTAGAACTGCCAATTGAACATTTTCTGAAAATCTGACCCATATACAGAGCGAGGGATGAACGCAGCCAGGCGAGGAAATGGTAAACAGTTAGAATATAAACATATTTACCACATTCAAGCTGACTTGGCTATTCTCAAATCCATCCGATGATTGTTTTTTGTTTTACCCAAAACAATACAATATCCTGTGAGGGAGTGAGTGAGTGAGATTGGTTGCTTTACGCCCTTATCAACACATTGAGGGTTATATCAAGGGCGGGAGAGCTGAGAGGGAGGCAGTTTATGATCATACCCAGGAAATAGAGATAAAGAAGAAGGGAGAGAGACAGAAAAAGAGACTGAAAGCAATATCCTTAGAGAATAGGGGAATAATGTGTGCCAAATTGAATTTGATTCTCGTGGAATTATAAGTTTGCGAACTCTAACCCTGCATATTGGATAGGTTTACTGATTAGGAATTATGAGAGTTGCCAGTATAGATTAGAAGCTAAAGCAGTAAAGGAAATATGCCATGTTCAGCATGGAATGTTTCAGTTTGTATACATGTAGTCCTGATGAACTCTATGAGCGAAACACAATGGAAGGGGTAGATATTTTCCTGCCTTTTATTCATAATGAAACTCATTGTTAATTGTCCTTAAAACACCTAAAAATATCATTTACCCTCTAACAATGCTACCGGTATGTATTTTCATTGCTAGAAATACCAGGAGCCCTTTTTGGCCCCAGATACAAGTGCACCGTTTATGACGTAATAATGACGCAATAATCGATCAGTGAGGTATTGGTTACGTCACTGTTGAGGGCTTCGACCCTCAGTAGCATGGTAGCATTTGCCTAGAAGGGAGGGCTTGTTTTGTTGACATATTTACATGTAGTTCTGATAGCATACGTCACCCTCCACATTTCCCCTCGTGCATATATGGCGTTTAGATGTCATTATTATAAGCTCTGGTGTTGGTGCCAATATTCTGTCCTTCTTGATATTAAAAAACTTGATGAGTGTCTGTGTATATCAGAATTGAAAGGTTGCACCTATCCTGGCATGTAGCAAACACATACAATGGCACATGTACATATCGTACTCTATTGTAGAGTAACGAACTTGATTTACCAAATAATGGATTTAATCATTTTTATTATATATCCAGTCAAAGCTGATTGATTTCCTCGTGGTTCTATTTCAGAGCTTGTGTCTATGACATGTCCTCCCTATGAATGATAATATGACCAGGAGGAAGAGTGAGTGAGTGAGTTTGGTTGCTTTACGCCTTTATCAACACATTGAAGGTTATATCAAGGGCGGTAGAGCTGAGAGGGAGTGAGTGAGTGAGATTGGTTGCTTTACGCCCTTATCAACACATTGAAGGTTATATCAAGGGTGGGAGAGCTGAGAGGGTGTGAGTGAGTGAGTTTGGTTGCTGTACGCCCTTATCAACACATTGAAGGTTATATCAAGGGCGGGAGAGCTGAGAAAGAAACGAATACAGAAAAGTGTCCACAGCTCCTAGCATTCAATATCTTTTTTAAATTATCTAATATTTAAAAATCCCACCATCATCGTTATTGAAGCATTTGTTTCCCACTGGTGCACACAAGAACAGCATAAACAAATACTTTACACTCTTTTGAGGCCTGACTGTGAAAATTGTGTGCCCACGTGTCAACTGTGTGGACAATTTGAAAACAATATACAGGTTCATACGCGGGTTATCATGTAATACATAATAATATGTGAGGACAACCACTACTATCTGGAAGATCTACATTGTAGATATCATTGTCTGCTTCTTCAATATTATGGCAGAATAAATAAATACATGTATATAATCTAGAAGTATAGTTTTAACCCAAAACAGAGTAAGGATAGGGACGGGAGGGTGAGTTGTAGGTTTGTTTATTGAGGGGTCCGATGCTTCGGGCCCATTAGCCCTTTATCAGGGAACCTAATAAATAAATAAATAAATAAATAAAAATATATTAGAGTATGCGTGAGCAGACAAATATATTGTGAATAAAAGTTGAATAATAATATCCGGTAATCCCTCGAATCTTGCTTAGAGTTGACATTTCCACGAAGTCTGACACACAGTTCTGCCAATCAATGTATGCGAGATAACACTGCTTTACACCAAATATGGCAGATCATGGTATTATCATCTTCTGTGATAGCAGCCAGGAACTAGGTCACCCACCAATTGCATAAATGACAGTGGAAAGTTTCCAGTGTCCTTGTGGTACAGTGTATTACGTAGGGAAATAGATAAACTATGTAAAATATACTGCCTATGGAAATAAATAAACTATGTAAAATATACTGCCAAGATACTTTTAGGGCTTTTCCAACAATTTCATACCTTGACCTTTTTTCCAGACAAAACGCAATTCACTTAAAAACACTAGGTTCAGATTTGAAAGTGGGGAGATAATAATAATCCCTTCATGTTATTATTTTACAGATTTTGTCAATTAAGTTTATATTGTTGTGAAGGACTAAGGAGGGGGAGATTCCCCTACTATTTTGACATCAAAATGCAGCTTTTTGTCAGGGAAAAGATTCAAAAGGCGATGAATAAATAGATTCATTTGGTCGATTACAATTTTATTTCTCATCTAGCCCCTAAAATAATATTAATTTTGTTCAACCTACAGTTTCCTTGAAATGTGTTTTCATAGTTAGAAGGTTCCCACATTAAAAGATATAAATATTTATACCTATACCATTATTTATAACTATCATTGGACCGATGTGGATGGCTACCAAAACATAAAAGATTAATAATAAAGATATCCACGCCGTGGCCCATTTTGTAACGTCAGGTGTTTACAGTCAGGTGTTTTTTAAGAATTATGTTTGTTGTCCATAACGACACACAATTGAAGACCACTGCAGTATCACGAGGATTGTATAGTTTGTCATCATAAACTAACGTCTCTGTATAAAACTGCATCCATGTAAGAGCAGGAGGGACTCAGTGGCACTACTTCCATATAATATATTACCTGAATAAATGTTCTGTTACAAAGATTATAATAGTTCCTTTTGATCATTTGGACTAAAGATTTTTTTTCACATGAGGGCTTATTGGTGTGGGTAGACGGGATGGAATGTATATTATATACGGCTCTGTATGACCGTGAACGCGTTTTATTTGAAGAGAAATGCAATATGTAACATGCTTTACATTGTTTTTGAATAGCACCGATTCCACAGAAGCCTATTTCTGGATGAATACACACATACATGTGATCATGTCCCTATCAGTGTTTGGATGTATTCACATTACAGCCATACAGGGCAGATTGTTATATTCACAGGCGTAGATAGAGAACTAAATGCCATGATGAATATGTGGCACTGTACCATTTTCTATGTACAGAAGTATAAGGGTATTTTGCTTCACTGTGCATAGAACAGGGGGCATTTATACACTTGATGATACCATTCATAGAAAAGAGAGGTTGGGCAGGAAATATGAATCCTACAATACAAGGAGAAAATCTTAGTGGCTGCTTAGAGTAAAAGCAAATGTTACTCTTATATTACCTTAGAACACCTACCCCGCCCCCTCCTCTACCTAATACTTGCTACATATATATCTAGTCTGATACAACCATTGTTTTACACTGTGTTATAGTAACCGACAAAAATTATGTCACACATTTATCAATGATATATATAAAAGGACAAAGCTAGGAGCCACAGCCCACACCATATTTGATTGTAATGTAAGATCTGTCAATAAAAAAAAGTGAATCGATCAATCAAACCTTTGGGAAAACACCCCTCTGACATTTTACAGAACTTATAAAAGATTTTATTCACAAGTTCGTCAATAACTTGATAGTATGATATTATTGCAGCTGTACACTACATTTATGAATGTTTCTTGTGAAGGACTACCCCCCCCCCCCACCCCCTCCCCCCAGCCCCCTACCTCCACACGCCAGTGTTACTTACAGTACACACACCTATACAGCTTGTAGGTGGGTTGAAGAGAAAACACACACATAAATATGGTAACAACACAATTGTGAGGGGCTTTGACTTTAAGATATTATTATAGCTGGCCTTGATTTCCCACTCTCACGTTCCAGGTGTCTGACGACAGGAATAACAGGGTTAGAAATTCCAACTAGTTCCAGGGGGCGGAGGGGGGGGGGGGGCGAATATTTTACAACTGGTGCATTTATTTATTATAAATAGAAGTATAATACTTACTTTTGCAACCGTCCTATTTCTGCTGGAATATGTTCTATGAAGTTAGCACCCAAATAAAGGCATCTTAAATCAGGTAAATCAGTCAATTGGGAGGGTACTTCTGAGAGAGAATTACCACTAAAATTCACAACTTGCAAGGATTTCAAGTTGGCAAGTTCCTTTGGAAGACTTTCATTGTCAAACAAATTGTTTTTTGCTATAAGAGTCCTTAAGTTTTTTAAGAGTCCTATTTCTCTGCTAAGATAGGACATCTGATTGTTGCTAAAATCCAGAGTAACAAGTTGAGAGAAAGCACCGATACATCGTGGCATGGCCGTGATTGTGTTGTGATCTAATTGTAAACTTTTCAGCTGGGAAGAACGAGAGAGGAGAAACTCTGGAAAGGCATCCAGATCCGAATAGGAGAGATCCTCGCTGTTCTCCTCAAAGAAATAATCTTCAGGGTCGGCGGAAGCCATTGTTTGAGCTCCTGTTTAGTTGCTGGTGTTAATTGTGAAGATAAAACTGCATCACAGACCGATGTTCGCCTGTGTGGTGAGAAGTTACTTAGTGGGATGTTGAGTAAGCCATTGCAAAAGGAATTACCGAGCCTTGTTTTTCTCTTTTTCCCAACGGAACTGGGTCAGTGTGTCAGTGCTCGCTGGCCCGAAGAGAGGATAACAAAGTTTTAGTAGCTGCATTTTAGAGTTTGCCCTATAATTTGTAATGTTCAAAAACATTTTCTTGCCTAGTTGAAATAAATCGACTAATATATACACAAGATGTCTGAATAATGCGTTTATTCATGCTGAAAAACTATGAAACCCAAAAGTAATTTTGTTAATCATGTTCCGTATTTTGTTTCCTAACCTGCCACAATGGCGCTACGTTAGCCTTCATGTGCCCTTTGATTTGATTGGGTCGTTTTAACCAATCAGTAGTCGCTTAACAAATCTGATTCATTGACTTCTTCCGGCAGAGTTTGCAAGGTGAAGGTTGAAGTGACACCAAAAATCCAAAATCAGCATGGCCTCTCCTCAAGAATCTGCCGACCCCGAACTGCAACAGTTCCTGGCGATGGAACAACAAAAGGCTCAGATGCAGGGAACGATCCACAAGATGACAGATACGTGTTGGGAAACCTGTGTAGATCGCCCGAAGGATAAACTGGATTACAAAACAGAAGCGTGCCTCACTAACTGTGTGGACCGGTTCCTCGACACGACCTTACAGATAACCTCACGTTTCCAACAAATACTGTCTAAGAACATGGCACAATAGCCAGACCAGTTATTATTACCTGTTTACATCATCTCATCGTGGGAGAGTATAAGTTATGCATGTAAGTATTAGTGTTTGGCTCCAGATCGTGTGTGAACATCTACTAAGAGTAAGACGTCTTAATTTTAAAGGGCATCGCGATCGCCAGCCAGGCTTAGGCTAAGCGCAGTAAGGCTAAGGCCGAGGCAAAAAATCTGATGAAATAACATAGATCTAGATGTTTCGCTCTACTCTACTTTGAAAAACCTTACGCATAAACAAATATTTTTTTAAACATAATTAAGATCTAGAATCAGTTACCTAAATTAACCAGAAAACGATTAATGATAATAAAAAGGTTAATTAAATTTCATTTTATAAAAATTTTAAAAAAATCATTTTGTCTTGTTTAAAAAATAAAAAGTTACTCCCCGCCCGCTTTCCTGGTCCGAACCACTATCTGATCACCGCATAATCTGAAACATTGGGAAAATCAAATGAATATTTTACATGTAGAATTATATAAAGTCTTTTTTTCCCTTGCAGTCTTTTCTGGAGAGAAAATGGAACATCACCGCCTTCGGTTCTGGTCTTGTTTGTATGTGATCTCGGTGGATTGTCATCCCAAGTTGACCCGGTGAAGGACATACACATATTTTGTTCAAATCCAGTCTGCAAACTACGTTGAAAATGGGCCCAGGACTAAATTAAAAGACAAGAATGAAACAAAAACTTTGCCAGGAAAACTGTACCAAATGTTCTATCTATGCCTGTGCACATCCTACTTGGAAACCTCTGCGCCTTCAATGGTGTATTGTGTAATTAAATTCTGAAAGGAATAATTGGGTACCATCTGTAGATCATATATTTAAGATATTGGAAACAATATTGGCTGATGCGGACGGTTGCTTTGGTAAAATAGAATAAAACGATTTGTCACTAATAAATGTGTGGGATTTGTAGAATAGAATGCAGCGAAATCTATTGTATAGTTTCAACAATTGACTTGGTTACATATTAATAAAGAGTTATTTATATAGGAAAATTACAAAGATCAGGTTTTGGACGAGTTACTGTTTCTGCAGCACTTGCAAAGAATTATTTTTTAAGTTGAGATGTTGGACTCGCAAATCTGCTCGATAACAAGTCTCTAGTCTCAAGCTCTTATTCTACATGTTTGTTTCCCATCCATTGCCTTCAGTCCTTTACATGAACTGGTGATGTCATTATATATTATGTATCAACATGTTATGTACTGATTGATACATTCCCACTTGTCCACATTTCTCATCACAGTGAGACATTGGAAGAATGATTTAGGTACTTATACATTTTTCCTATTTTCTCAGAAATATGCTGTCATCCACCAAATGCTCTACGTCACATTGTGTGAAATATAAAAATGAATAAATGGATATTTAATGAAGTTCCCGGATTCAATTCTTGTACTGGTGAAACTTAGAGAATTCTACAGCTTTTAAACAATTAATCATTAAAACAATAAAATAAGTTTAACCCGAAACACACATAAAATATACTTAGACATTAACACATGGGTGATGGCCACTTCTGTTCTCCCAGAGACAGTTCAGTCAACCCAGATGGTTGCTGTGTCAATACTAATAGCTCACCACTGCCACCTGGTGGAAGGTCTTTTTCTGTGATACAAACTATTAAATGGGCATATTCTTCCCGCTCAAAGTGAATAACCCATTCAGTCGTAGTATAAAACCTATTCATAGCAGAATCACACTTGTAGTTCTAACCTCGCATACAGTTCTAAGTACTCAATCAGTGATCGCTAACAAAAATTCAATGTAATGCTATTGCTGAATAAGATAAGATAAGATGAGAACTACTTTATTCATCAGATAGGACAGTTACATATGACAAATAGGTATACAGACTTCTAGAGGTGGCTTCCAGTTCTCCCTGCCGTTACCTTGGCCGAAAGGGATAATAATTCAGTTTACTTTTATAAAGAGATGAAGTGAGAAATAAAATGAAAAACAGAACAAAATCACAACATGAGAATAAGACTGTGCCCTTGGGACTGTCTGAGTATAATAACCTCGTATATTAATAGAGAAACGGGTGTACTCTTGAGTATTCGATCTCTAATACGTTAAACAACATAGGTATAATACGTGGGAAACAGGTGTACTCCTGAAAATTAAGTCCCTTTACATAATTATACAGTTGAATAGGTTATGTAGATTCCGTGCGTAACACAGGAAAAGTATTACTATACAGGCTCGACTAACATAACATAAACATAACTTAAACTAGACTAACTAATCATTTAGCGATACATCAATGTCTTGGTCTTGATACAGGATAAAATTATTCGAGATACAACATAAGTTAACTCAAATAAGATCACTGTACCATAATTATTTAGATTGAATCCAAATGGTTATGAGTAAATCAGTCAATAAATTCAAGCCAAAGATAATAATTATACAATGCTAGACTTTTATAAACAAGCTTAACAAGGTGTGCATACAAGCCAGACTATCAGTTGGGCTTGAGAAGGAGATCCATTGATTGTAACAGTCTTTGTACACTGTGCATGCCTGTCTATGTTTCAACTGTCATTTTACCGAAGATTGGTTTCATAAAAATTCTAAATTAAAAAAAGAAAGAAAAAAGGACAACATTTTATTTAGAAAAGTACACCAATACTGTACACACAAAATACAAATAATCATACTTTATTCAAACAGAAAAGTCTTATATCATTTATCATTTAGTTATTATAATTAATTATATCAGGGAGGGAGTAGAAACGGGGATTATGCATATCAACCAAATAGTTGGGAGTAATGCCGCTACTACAACTAGGGCCAACTATTTCTAAGTGTATCACTAGTATGTTGTTTCTGGAAAAGGGCAATCAAACTACCCCGGCTATAGGTGGTACTTTTGCCAACAACAGTACTGCAGCATCACCTGGCATGCAGTGGCTAGAACATATACCTGTCACATATCTGCCGCTTTAAGGACTGTGCTGGTTCTACTCCCTCTGTATATATACCTCCCTGATTATATTAGTTATTAATCATTGCCATGAATAGTCCTTGACATATGACCACTTTAGGCAAAGACTAAAACGATTAATCTCCATTTTAGTCCTGTTGGTGCACTATTTGTCCATAATCCCTCAGCTTCACCTCAGGATTATAACCAAACAGTGCACCAGCAGCCCCCCAGTCTACCAGACCATTAATCCTGTAATGTAATGCGGTGGTAGTTGCCATCGTCCAGTAAGACCTGGTTCTTCATGTAGGTAGGGAAGGGTAGTTGGTGCCTGGCAGTGTAGAGGGCGCACTGTTTGTATGGGCAGGGGTTGGTCCGCCATGCGTACCGGTGAGCTATAATATGGGCAGCCTTGCAGGCAGAGATGTCCAATGAGACCTTGACACTAGAGCTGATGATGGGAGCAGGCTGCCACCTGGTGTCCTTGTCCTCACACACTTTGTCAGCTTCCTCTGAACAACAAATCTGTAAATTGACAGCAGACATGAATTTGCTACCATGGTGTTCGTCAGGGGTTATAAGTTACCGTGCAGCCAAAATTTTCGCATTCTAAAATCCTGTGAAATAATTTCTGGCAACCAAAAATTTTTCTCCATAAAACTGGGTTTTCACATATCTGTTTTGAAATGCCCTACCATTTTGCACTCAAAAGTTTTGTCTTTTTGCTAGGCATACACAGGAAGACCGGGTCCAGACCTGATGTGTACTACCTGTATTTTTGTAATCTGCTAGTCATGAAATAACAGAATCTTATTTTTAGCTGCACGGTATCCCATTTTCATCAGCGACCCTCTGGAACAATTATGGGACAGAAGAGAGCCACCCTTGTGTGGACAATCTTATTGTTATCATCAAAATTGACTGAGGGTCGTGTAAGAAGCAGGCAAAGCAATTTTGCAAGGTTGCGTCACCACCAAACAAAATTACGCAGCCAAAGGGCGATAACCACCTCTTACATGGCCAGAAGTCAATTTTCACTTCCAGTCCACCTCAATGATTTTCTGGTCTACTTTTCCAATGTTTGTAATGCTAGATATAGGGCCTACAATTAAAATCTGCTCATCATTTTAATTATTATTCTATCATTATGTATGATGTATAATGCATCTTTTTTCCCACGAAAATAATTATTTAAATACAGAACCTAAGGATGCAAACTATTTTCTCCCTAAAACTCTGCCAGAGGCCGGTACGAAATACAAAAATCTCTCAAATAGACATTTCTAATGCTGTAGCTTATGGCATTCCATACCATTCAGCTAAAGAGTATAATAAAAGTACAATATCATTTGTTCTTACACATACCTCAAAGCCATGTTTATTCAGCATTTCAAATGGAGTGGTCCTGTCATCTATCACAATGTCCAGTCTTTTGGTGCCCCTGTCCAGGCGGTAGGCAGTGGGTACAGCAGAGAAGTTGTCTATATCCTCCCTACCTACCACCTTCCTGAAGCCCAGCACCAGGCGGCTGGAGATGGTGGTCTTGTCTCTGGGGTGCAAACTGTGGGAAAGATAGAGGTTAAACTATGGCTGACATTGGCATAACCTTGTCTCTGGGGTGGGAAAGATAGAGGTTAAACTATGGCTGACATTGGCATTACCTTGTCTCTGGGGTGGGAAAGATAGAGGTTAAGCTATGGCTGACATTGGCATTACCTTGTCTCTGGGGTGGGAAAGATAGAGGTTAAACTATGGCTGACATTGGCATACCTTGTCTCTGGGATGGAAACTAGTTAGGCAAAAGTAGAAGTTACACTATGGGGAACATTGGCATAACCTTGTCTCTGGGGTGCAAACTGTGGGAAAGATAGAGGTTAAACTATGGCTGACATTGGCATTACCTTGTCTCTGGGGTGGGAAAGATAGAGGTTAAACTATGGCTGACATTGGCATTACCTTGTCTCTGGGGTGGGAAAGATAGAGGTTAAACTATGGCTGACATTGGCATAACCTTGTCTCTGGGGTGCAAACTGTGGGGAAGATAGAGGTTAAACTATGGCTGACATTGGCATTACCTTGTCTCTGGGGTGGGAAAGATAGAGGTTAAACTATGGCTGACATTGGCATAACCTTGTCTCTGGCATGGGAAAGATAGAGGTTAAGCTATGGCTGACATTGGCATAACCCTGTCTCTGGGGTGGGAAAGATAGAGGTTAAGCTATGGCTGACATTGGCATTACCTTGTCTCTGGCATGGGAAAGATAGAGGTTAAGCTATGGCTGACATTGGCATAACCTTGTCTCTGGGGTGGGAAAGATAGAGGTTAAACTATGGCTGACATTGGCATTAGATTTAGATTTAGATTTAGAAAAATATTTTATACAGGTCTACGAACATTTCCATACATGTAGCATGAATATTTTCAGGACAGCCTGATTTTTTCAAGAAAAGGGAGAAGCTTTACATCATTCACCTTGTCTCTGGGGTGGGAAAGATAGAGGTTAAACTATGGCTGACATTGGCATTACCTTGTCTCTGGGGTGGGAAAGATAGAGGTTAAACTATGGCTGACATTGGCATTACCTTGTCTCTGGGGTGGGAAATATAGAGGTTAAACTATGGCTGACATTGGCATTACCTTGTCTCTGGGGTGGGAAAGATAGAGGTTAAACTATGGCTGACATTGGCATAACCCTGTCTCTGGGGTGGGAAAGATAGAGGTTAAACTGTGGCTGACATTGGCATAACCTTGTCTCTGGGGTGGGAAATATAGAGGTTAAACTATGGCTGACATTGGCATTACCTTGTCTCTGGGGTGGGAAAGATAGAGGTTAAACTATGGCTGACATTGGCATAACCCTGTCTCTGGGGTGGGAAAGATAGAGGTTAAACTGTGGCTGACATTGGCATAACCTTGTCTCTGGGGTGGGAAATATAGAGGTTAAACTATGGCTGACATTGGCATTACCTTGTCTCTGGGGTGGGAAAGATAGAGGTTAAACTATGGCTGACATTGGCATAACCTTGTCTCTGGGGTGCAAACTGTGGGAAAGATAGAGGTTAAACTATGGCTGACATTGGCATTACCTTGTCTCTGGGGTGGGAAAGATAGAGGTTAAACTATGGCTGACATTGTTATTACCTTATCTCTGTAGTGGAAACTAGTTAGACAAAAGTAGAAGTTAAACTATGGGGGACATTCTCAATACCTTGTCTCTGGGGTGGGAAACATCTGGCAAGAATAGAGTTTAAACTATGGAGGACATGAAAATTAGCTTGACAACATCCCCTTGGTCACTATTGATGACCTATGCCTGCCCTTATTTCAACATTTTTTGTTAGGACTAAGACTATTCAAAGGAATGTGTCACTCAAAACAGACAACTTAAAAAGGAATTGCTAGAGTCTTTGTATGACTTCTCAATAAAAGAAAATTAAGTGAGGAGCTGCATGTATATGCCCAGATGGCAGGAATATTCAAATAAAACCCTTTAAAAAAAAGAAAGTGAGGAGCTGCTGACCTGCCCTCAGGAGAGTGAAAGTCTGGTAGATCCATGGAGACAGCCATGAAGGTGTGCTCCAGCTGCTTGTTGGGGACTCTGCCTTGTCCTGCTGTCTGCTTCCAGCGTAGTGATGGGAAACCATCTATCATATCGTAACTGTCTCCTGTTGTGGCAATCTGGTACAGAGATATGATAGTTTGCTACGTCATCTTTTATTTACCCACATGTTGTAGATATTTATGGTAACAAGTGAGTTTGAGGTGGGGAATACTGCATGAGTTACAATATATTTATTATATGCTTTATATGAGGTTGAACAATTTATTATATGCCCACTCCACTTGAGATAAAATGGCTGTGATAGAAATATTTTTAAGATACATGCATGATTCAAAATTTACGTAATGAAACAAGACTAACTTTTTCAAAGCCAGAAGTAATAAAACAAGACCAAAGACAGATTATATTACATGATCAATAACCCAGCCTCTGTGGGGCCAAACAGTGATCAAGCAGGCCAGAAATGGAGGTTACTAATCCTTTTAATCTCTGCCTAATAAGATGATTATAGACCCAAGACTTTCAAAGCAGTGATTACAACAATTACATACCTACCATATAAAGCCATCAAACCCAACTTGCAATAATATAAAACAAGACCCACCTTTTTTCTTCTTTTTTTCTTCAACATTTTTATACAGCAAGATATGATTATAAATTTGTCAAGACCAAAGCTCATGGGATAAATACCATGTATTCTGCTTGGCGCTGTGTCTAGGGGGGGTTTAAATTTATCTAGGTGCATGGCAGTGATACTTATAATGTAAGTAAAAGAAAAGCTAATGATGTCGGAATGATAGCATCTATCAACGTAAATACATATGGATTTATGTGGATGGTGTGTTTGAGGATTGTTTGGTTGGTTTGGACAGCAGATATAAAACCAGACCAACCTGTACGAGGACAGAATATATAAAACCAGACCCACCTGCACAGAGACAGAATATATAAAACAAGTCCCACCTTACAAGGACAGAATATATAAAACCAGTCCCACCTTACAAGTACAGAATATATAAAACCAGTCCCACCTTACAAGTACAGAATATATAAAACCAGACCCACCTTACAAGTACAGAATATATAAAACCAGACCCACCTTACAAGGACAGAATATATAAAACAAGTCCCACCTTACAAGTACAGAATATATAAAACCAGTCCCACCTTACAAGTACAGAATATATAAAACAAGTCCCACCTTACAAGTACAGAATATATAAAACAAGTCCCACCTTACAAGGACAGAATATATAAAACCAGTCCCACCTTACAAGGACAGAATACATAAAACCAGACCCACCTTACAAGGACAGAATACATAAAACCAGACCCACCTTACAAGTACAGAATATATAAAACCAGACCCACCTTACAAGTACAGAATATATAAAACAAGACCCACCTTACAAGTACAGAATATATAAAACAAGACCCACCTTACAAGGACAGAATATATAAAACCAATCCCACCTTACAAGTACAGAATATATAAAACAAGACCCACCTTACAAGGACAGAATATATAAAACCAATCCCACCTTACAAGTACAGAATATATAAAACAAGACCCACCTTACAAGGACAGAATATATAAAACAAGTCCCACCTTACAAATATAGAATATATAAAACCAGTCCCACCTTACAAGTACAGAATATATAAAACAAGTCCCACCTTACAAGTACAGAATATATAAAACCAGACCCACCTTACAAGTACAGAATATATAAAACAAGTCCCACCTTACAAGTACAGAATATATAAAACAAGTCCCACCTTACAAGTACAGAATATATAAAACAAGTCCCACCTTACAAGTAAGGAAAATATAAAACAAATCCCACCTGCACAAAGCCAAAGGGGAAAGCATCCTCTGTTTGTCCATTTGTACCCTGGAGGAACTTGTACCTCCAGTCCCTCAGCATGATGGGGAACGTACAGGAATAGTCTGCTGTCTTATCCATGTGATCAGCATTAGTCTCTCCTGCATAAAGCAATGTACCAACACATGTACTACTTTCCTCTCATAATGATGTAATGGAGGGTCATGGATGGCGAATGACCTCTCATAATGATGTAATGCCGAGTCATGCTTCCCCAAAATTTTGGACTGTCACGCCGCCATTAAAGGTCGGACCTTTAGAATAGCGCTCCCCTACCTGCTGCCTCAAAACTCAACTTTTCATCGTAGGTTGGACCTCTTTAAGTAGTTTCAGAAGCTGGCTAGCAAAGAATAATTTAGAATGGTCCTGAAAACATTTTTGATTTGAGCAATAATTAAAAAGTTCTCGCAAACCGCGCATTCGAAGCGAGGAGAATTCAAAGATGGCCGCCAAAACAAAAGGTTGATAGAAGAGCCAGTAAGGAAGCAGCATGGAAGAGCAGCTGCCGCTCTGAGCCAATCAGATATGACCACTGGCAATGACATCATACCGTAGGACTAGCGCAGAGTGGGGAACCCTCTCCGATCAGAAAAACATTGAAGCACTGCTGCTCAAAACTCTCAAAACTCTGGGACTATAATTTATTCCATTAAAAAGTTAACGAAATCTAGATCTAATCCTAAAATCTAAATATCTGCAGGTGTCTTTATGGCGCTGCCATAAGGTCGCCTGCAGGCCTCGTCAAGCAAAACACAGTCCAGACAACCCTTGTTCCACTGTGGCGAAGTTTAGCCGGGTCCCCCATCTCTGCAGTTGCTTGTGCCAAAACCATAATTTAAAAAGCTTTGATTATTCCCATTGGGATATAACAAATACAGAGAAATGAAAATAATCTTACTAAACTAACCAGCCAAGTAGTTACCATACACAAATTCTCGTGTGGACACTCCTGGATAACCCTGGTCAACATGCTTGGCACCAAGCACAAATTATTGGAGGGAAAGGTGGGCAAAATTTGACACATATAGGGGAGGTATGGGATACCTGCATAAGTGACCTTGACCTAGGGTCAAGGACCCCTTTACTGGTATAGGTATGTCAGGGACTATGTGAACCCTGCTATTGCGTGTAGCCTATATGAATATGATTACCTTGATACCAGATAACACCTGTTATTGTCATTCGGAGGAGTGGGTGTATCATTCCATTCCATAAGCGGGTTGGGGCCTTGTTGTCATCACTTGACACATTCCTAAAGCAAGCAAATGATTAATGTTAAAAATATTTAGCTTTGCCTTAGTGGATTATCAATGTTATGAACATATCTCGATGTTAAATGTTACTCATCAAATTTTTCTTGTGCACATGAGATTATCAGCCTGCTGAAACTGTCGCACAATAAAATTTCTTTAAAAAAAAGGAAAACACAAATAATGTGAATAGAATATAATCAAATGTTTGTATGTGTGATGTATGTAACAGTGCACAGAAGTAAAACAATAACAGATACTAACTTGATGCTTTCAGGGTTGTAGCACTGGAGCAGGGCCTCCATGCTGGACCAGGCTTCTATCATGCTGCCAGCTAGTGTAGAGTCTATTAGTCCCACAGGTTTATTGTGCAGCTCCTGGAGCTTCCTCCCATAGGAGTAGCACAGAGAGGAGAATGGCCGCACTGTATCTGTAATGTGGACTTGCTGTATTTAGTATGCTGTGTATTCAGTGTATTTGCAATGAATCATAGTGTGTATTATACTGCCTATGCTCTAATTGAGTTGCAATAAAAGGGATACAAGAACAAACCTCTCATAACATGAATAGAAACCACATGCAAATATCCATATAATACAAAGATGTAAAGTTCAAGAAAAATCTCAGTCTGCAATGATTGATTTAGTCAAACCTGAAAGCCTTGCAGTTATTAAGAAAAGTTTTTTTTTCATTTAGAATGTTTATACAGCAAATCAATGCTGAATCCCATGGTTTTCTGTCCACTTCTGTGTCTAACTACTGACTCACACTGGTTCTAGTTTATCTAATTCTAGTGCTATGATGATGGACTGGTGCTAACACAATGTTAATACAATGCTATTACAATACAATACAATGGGTGATGAGTTGGACATTTATTTGAATACATGAGACTATACCAGGGTGAGTAACTCTGAGTAACTCACACTGAGTTGCTCGTGACCAGGGTATGTCTAGGTAGGGGAAGTCTATATTGGGCTGCTTGGCACCCATCCTTGGCACCTTCAGTACCCGGATGTACTCATACATATGGGCTCCCGCCAGCTCCTCTGTACCATTCAGGGTCTGCAACAAGGAGCAGCAATTTACCATTACTTAATACATATATTTACAAGGCAGTCCTGTCCAGAAAGCCCTAATGACCCCCTAACTTTTAGGGGTCTGGTGTTTCCCATTAACACTTTTAGCCTTAGTTTTAGCCTTTTGGTTAAGCTTATCGCTGTACGCGGTGAACCGCAACGCTCAAGGAATGTGGCTTTCTGGACAGGACTGAAGGAGGAGGTTTGTGTTGGGAACCCACTGAAAAACCACCTATGGGGAACCAAAGCCTGAACCTTTGGATTTACATTCCAATGCTCTTCCTACTGAGCTATCCAGACTGCTGTATTCCAGCAGGTCATAACCAGATCATATAATCAATAAATCAAAATACAAGAACTGATTTCAGTATATTTGTATTTAAATGATTTCATTTAGCCAAAACATTATGTGGTACACATTATTCTCAGTTGAAGCTAAACAAGACAATAAGAAATAGAGGTTTACATAATTTGACAGATGGTCTACCACAAACTCTATAATCAGAAATTAGGGTGAACGATCAAAGATTCCAACACCAGAAGTGGGGGCGCATTGATACATAGTTTGACTTCTGGTGATCAGGCTTAGCTGCATGACCTACTTGTTGTATGCACCAAGGAGGGCATAATTCTCATGTTATGCACCACCTTGACCAAGTGTGGCATACAATGCTGAAGGTACAGACAGCAGCATCACAGGGGTGTAATAAAAACTCAGCTCACCTTGAATGTCTCCATCTCCATGTTGCTCTGTCCTGAGCAGATCCAGACTTCACCAAACACGATGTCCCCCAGAACTATAGACTCTGCCCCCAGGCTGGCTGTGATGGAGTACAGCGTGGGGCCGGCTGGTCGGGCGGGCAACACCACCCGCCATACAGCAACATCCTCCCCAGCTGGTTTGTACAAGGATCAAAATAATATACATCAGAACTTGCACTTTCAGTTGTTACATGTTATGTGTGGATATAAAAGAGGATTTAAAATTTACAACAAATAACTATATCATTCATATCCGTGGCCTCTCAGAGCTAATGCAGAAAGATTGACATAAACAAGCTGGGAAGGAGATAGATAGATGCATGGACAGAGATAGAAAGCATGAGAGATAGATTGAGATGGCCAGAGAGAGGGTTAAAGGCTTGCTGCTTTGTTCAGGTTATTGCCGTATGCAAGTTAATAGACTTTTGAATAATCTGAGACAGATAGGTAGAGTGCATGGATAGATAGACAATATGATAAGATAGACTGATACATAGATAGCCGTATGGATATATAGATGGGTAGATAGATATATAGATAGATATATAGATAGATAAATAGATAGCCATATGGATATATAGATGGGTAGATAGATATATAGATAGATAAATAGATAGCCGTATGGATATATCGATGGGTAGATAGATATATAGATAGATAAATAGATAGCCGTATGGATATATAGATGGGTAGATAGATATATAGATAGATAAATAGATAGCCGTATGGATGGGTAGATAGATATATAGATAGATAAATAGATAGCCGTATGGATATATCGATGGGTAGATAGATATATAGATAGATAAATAGATAGCCATATGGATATATAGATGGGTAGATAGATATATAGATAGATAAATAGATAGCCGTATGGATATATAGATGGGTAGATAGATATATAGATAGATAAATAGATAGCCGTATGGATATATAGATGGGTAGATAGATATATAGATAGATAAATAGATAGCTGTATGGATATATAGATGGGTAGATAGATATATATAGATAGATAAATAGATAGATAGATGAGTAGAAAGATAGTTAGATTGATGGATGGATAGCTAGATGGATAGACAGGTGGACAGAGGGGTGAATCGACAGGGGAATAGAAAGGTGCGTAGATATGTTGACAGATGGACAGATAGATACATTTATAGATAGATAGACAGACGGATGGATAGACAGACAGATATAAAGATACACAGATAGACACATAAACATATATATAGATAACTCACTAAACTCCACAGGTACCTCTGTAGTGAATGAATGTCCACTGCGCTGTGGTGTGAGAGAGATGACCACTTGTTGACCGAGGCTGGAGGGGTCAGCGTACCCCCACACACCCGCCCGTGCTGGAGCATGCTGCAACACCATGGAGGAACCATAGTAACCAGCAAACCCAAACTTCTGGGCTGCAGCACCTGGTAGCAGGCAAACAATTTCACTTTAGAGTCAGATTTTCAGAAAAATGTACAATTAGCAGCTGTACACATTTAGTAAATTCTGCTAAATTAGGCTGAAATTTGGTCAATATTAAGTAAATTCGAGTATATTCTCCTTTGCATTGATTCTAGCTATCTGTTTGGTTAGGTTGAACTGTATTTTGAACTTTATTTTTGTCTGAAATATAGGTAATTTGAGAGGATTGGTGAAGGTGAATTGTACATTTTCTTTAATTCATGTCGTCCTTTAAGCTTCACTCTCAGCTAATGTTGGTAAAAAAACTAAATATTTTCTGATTTTCTTCCGTTCTTTTCCAACACTTCTAAAAGTTATTTGACCGAAATGTGGGGAGGATTCTATCTGGTTGTTTGTTGCTACAGGGTTCCTAAAACGTCCTTATCCTACACTTGCTGTGGTGCCCCTATTCCCCGGCATTGGCTTGGGCGGACTCCCATGCTCGACGAGTACAGTCCTGTATTCCAGGTGCATTCTTTGAGCATTCTGAGCGGACTCTTTAATGAAAGAGTCCGCTCCTAAGAGTCCTCTCAGCTGCCTGGGCGGACTCTTTCATTAAAGAGTACGCTGAGGTATCTGTTGCAAATAATTTTGATCTAGGATTGGCCTGGATTCGAACCCAGGACCACTCACATAAGGTTAGGCAAGTAGAGTTGAATGCTCTACTCACTCGGCCACTGGGCCTCACATAAATACTGAAGATTATAGTATAATATGTTTCCTGAAATAGAAAAATGCTGTTTTTAAAAATAGCAAATTTGTCCAAACCTTTTGTACCCCGGATTTCTGCACATTGATACATTGATGTCTAATTGTGTGAGTCGTACCAGGGATAGCTTATCAAATATGTGATGTGTTTTAGAAAAATGAGTCATAAGTCGCAAAAAATAGCATTTGAGATACCATTATATTTGAAAAGATTAGATCAAGCCGATTCCAATGATAGTAAACAGTCTAATAATCTAATAAGTATTTCTAGATTTTAAGTTTGATATTTTCGTTTTTGAAAAAAACATCCAATATTTCTGGGGGTCACTAAACAGTAAAGTAACTAAATGTAGTCCATATGAGGACCTTTAAAACAAATGAACATATTACATAGATTGTCCTGAAATTTGATACATCAATTAATGTAACCATGAGTTATCAACCACTTAAAAATTAGATCATTCCAATAATGTGATCTTGTGAATAAAACACTTTAAAAAATATCAATTTTGCGACTTATGACTCATTTTCCTAAAACACATCACATATTAACAATGAAACCTGCTACAGTAAATTGAATATATTCCTTTGTTCTAGAATCCAATGAGAGAAATAGTAAATGTTCATTTCAACATTATGAATATTTGGAATTTAGAGAATACAAATCAATGTTGCAAATTATATCTATCGAACACATCCTGGTGGTGAGAAGGCAAGAAAAGTGTTATATGAATCAGGTATAATTATGTTACTTTAATAACATTAATTGTCATCACTAACTGGCTATCCAAATAGATATCTCAAAATTCTATTTGTGCAACTTGTCACTCATTTCCCTGTAGCACATCACTTATGTGTTGGTGAAGACCAATATAGCACAGTGGTAGGAAGTGTAAGGTGTTGCATATTGTGAATAATTCTAGGTAATGGCAAATGTGTATTAGGACTGGATTGGCCAATAATAAACAAACAATCAAAGTTGAGAATACTGGTCACTGATGAGGCAGTGATCGTTGTAGGGTGGTAGGGGGTGGGTGGATTTAGTCACTTCAATTATAAACAAACAATTGAAGTTGGAGGATAAGCATGCTAGAGGACTCGACTCTGTTCTCTTAGTGAATATAATTGTCCTCGGCCTAAAGGACTCGGACAATTATATTCACCAGGAGAACAGACTCTCGTTCTCTATCCTACACTTATTTGTATTTGGTCCTGCCTGAATCCCTTCCTATAATGACTTCACTTATTATCGATCACCGGCGCCTGTTTTTGCTTGACTGTTTCTACTTCAAATGTGTCTATGAATATATTACAGCTTGTGACGTTAAGTCAATGCTGAGATGTTCAATCTTTAATAGAATAGTTTAAGTTGAACAAAAAATACTGTAATTATCTAACCTTCTATACATACATATATCATTGGAAATATATCAAATATTAGTTATCCCGGATCTTCTAACTATACATTTAAACATTACAATCTGGATTTCCTTCATAATACTTACTACTGTAATTCAAATCATCACTGTAACTAAGTTATTATTTGGCTATAAACATAAGAAACTGCTATCAATATGTATCAATATGCAATCAATGTTTTAGTAGTAATCGTTATTACCAACATTTAGTGAATTGCGCGTCACTTCTTACATGAAAGATCAACATGTACTGGAAGACTATGAATAACCTATTCTCATAAGTATCCTAACCTCTTAACATTAATGATATACATAAAGAATTTGATGAATTGAAAAGAATACATACCAGAGCACAGGACAGACAGACCCAGCAGCGAGATAAGCAAGACAGCCATCTTGTGTAGCTCACAGTAACCTGGTGTCAGTAGGTACATCTGCACATGCACCTTTATACACTAGTCATAGGGGACTTGTCACACCGGCATTATGGAGTTATGAATAGGGGATTTGCATAGCCGCCATTTTGAATCCTGATTCGCATGGCATTATGGGACTAATGGTACAGTATAAAATCTATAGAAATCATGTCATGTTCAGCATGATATATTTATGAATGTTCTAATATGAATACCCATGTATCATAATGTTTTCACAACACAAGCCTCCATTTTTCCCATCATGCATTTGGTTTTCATAGATCATTTATACAAGCTAAGATATTAGTGACAGCATTCTTGCAATTTTCGATAAAAATGTTCCCAAATATTTGTATGTCAGATTTCAACCGAATCCATCCCAGGATCCACTATGACAGACATGCGCAGTGGCACATGCAAGTGCCCTATTGCCACACCTATACTACACTATAAGGGTTAATTGTCACATCAACACTATAAGGTTAATGACTGATATTGTGGACAGGGATAGAGCTTTCTTTGGTGATTATCAACAACTGGGCCCAGACTCCTGTCCAAAATATTTAATATGTGTACATATTTAATCGATTTATTATATTTATGTGTGACTTCAAACCTCCATATTAACCAGTTAACACTGTGTGTTGATGCCGATAATGTCCTCTGAGGGTAATCATAGCTCTCCTATGGCAATTACAGCTCTCCTAGGGCAGTTATAGCTCTCCTATGGCAATTACAGCTCTCCTAGGGCAGTTATAGCTTTCCCATAGCAGTTATAACTCTTCTATGGCAATTACAACTCTCCTAGGGCAGTTACAGCTCTCCTATGGTAATTATAGCTCTCCTAGGGCAGTTACAGCTCTTCTATGGCAATTACAACTCTCCTAGGGCAGTTACAGCTCTCCTATGGTAAGGCCAAAAAAAAATAGGTGTGTTTCCGATTTATCTGGCTGAAAACTAGGTGGGGGGGGTGGTAACTTTTTTTTTTTGTTATTTTTTTTTGTTTGGAAAACTTCTCCCGGGAACTGAAAAAAATGTCTTTTTCATAACAATAGTTGTTTTGAACATGGGAAATGTGCCTTTTGACAGTTCCAGGTTAGGAAAACCCGTTTTCCTGCTTTTATAAGCCTTTTTTGTCAAAAAATCCAAAAAAAGTAAGATATGATGGGGAAAAAATCAGGTATGGTAAAAAGATTTTTAGGTAGGGGGGGGGGGGGGGTAATCGGAAACACACCTATTTTTTGGGGGGCCTAATTATAGCTCTCCCAGGGCAGTTACAGCTCTCCCAGGGCAGTTACAGCTCTCCTATGGTAATTATAGCTCTCCCAGGGCAACTATACCTCTCCCAGGGCAACTATACCTCTCTCAGGGCAACTATACCTCTCCCAGCTCTCCCAGCTGTCCTAATATGTAGACAGTGACTTTTGTGTTAAAGATATAGTTTAGGTCCGCAATTCAACTTTAAATCTAAAAAATGTTTTCAATTTATATCATTAAAAGCATATAATAAATCAGTTAACTAACTCGTTGGTTTCAGTCACTTAGAATATTGCACTTGTTGCTACACAACTCTTACAAATATTCACACTCCTTCAACCAACTCGTTAGTTAACCTGTATGTGTGACCCAAAGAGGCATAACCTATGCACATCATGTTATGTAACTGGTCTCATTGGAGATGAGTACAACCCCTCTATAGTCCACTGTCCAGTGTGGGACAAACACAGCTGTCTATCTTGGCTCTATATCTATATAAGTTGTGATTATGTCCATGCTGAATGGGAGGTGTAATGACAGAATCATTGTTATACACACAGGGAGAGAATGGAACGAGTGGTTCAGAAAGTGCGCAGAATTAAGTCCTGCATATCGAAGAAAAAGATTGTAGATACAAGATATACCATGGTCCTGGGTATGACCATAAAGTGCCTCTCTGTCACTTTTTGATCTCAGTGCCTTTAAGAGGCCTGAGATCAAATGAGTCACTATGAAATGTGCCAATCATTCTTCATCTGATAATATGTGTAGCTGTATGTAAGGTGTTAGAGCTTAGATATGACATCAGGGGAGCATGCCATATCTAACTCACTGATCAGTGATACATTTCGCACTTAGATGTTATGCCAACACCTCAGCTCCCCCCACCCGTCCAGCGGTAGGCGCCGTAGTCACTATATATAGCCCGGGTATATAGGGAAGTCCTGTGTTACTGGTGGCGGCGCTGTCGGCGGTAAAGCGAACTATGGTCAGCCGCCATTGGGGGACATGAGTCAATACACACAACAGTGTTATAGCATTGCGGGAGTGTGGCTTTGAGACTTACTTATGTTGAAAAGACTCAAATGTACACGAAATATTTGTTTTACATACATGAAACCTTTGACACATATAGGCATAGCTTTAAACTTTCGAAAACTGTATTTAATCTAATATATATTTTGACCACAGTCCAGGAAATAAGCAATTATAAACGTCAGGACAGGCTATGTCCAACAGTCCTATACTAGCTATATACAGGGTAGGGAATACCTTTTCAGGAACCGGGATTGGGGCCTATTTTAGGTTGGGATTTTAAAAAATAAATAAAACTATATGTTCAATAGGCAGAGTGTTAAATTAACTTTTTTCTCCACCTGCCAACTTTGCGGGTAAATGCAGACATTTACCCGCCCACACATACATTTACCCGCCCACAAATTACACTTTAATCACAGAAGTTAGAGGTGATTTCAATCACCCAAGTAAAAAAATAAAATACCATTCTTTTTGTACCAAAATAATATAGTAACAGATTTTTGGAAGAAATTTAGCAACAACTTTTGAGACATTCCCCCTCTTTTTATGTGAAGAGTTGTAACAACCAGACTGGTCATTTTGCCTCGTGCCCTGTAAATATGTCTATGTATATGTTTAACCCCTCAAGGCTTAACAAATTCTTAGGTAAAAATAAAGATTTGGGGGATAAATATGATAGGGATACGCATGGTATATCAAACTTCTCATGACGACAGTCAGATTTATGGCTTCTACCGGTGGATATTTTGCCCATAGACTAGACTCCAGACGACCTATCAATTCATGAATGTCTAGTTCATTTTCATTCACCCGCCAAGGAGGGTGGGTAACTTGGTGGTTTTACCAGCCTGCACAAATTTTTACCCGCATTTGGCGGCGGGTGGGTACTAATTTCGTACTCTGAAAGGGAGCAGGCAAGTAAACATAGAAAACGTATTTGCCTGTTCAGAAAACTGGACGAAAAATGAAAACAAATGATAAGTTTTATTATCTATATTAAAGCGCACAGGTCACTTGGAAAATCACACCTGCCCGGGCGGGACACGGGTGATACGGTACAAATCAAACGTCACTGAATGTATGTTAATTATCAACTGATGATGTCATTAGAATGCTCTGTTTTGATTCATAAGAGTCTTTTCTTTAAAAAAAACAACTTGCGTTTTAATAATGGTTTCTTTGTGGCGAAAAGAAAGTCAGTGTGGCAATAATATTTGTTTGGAATTTCGTCACAGTGCCTACCCAAAGGCCTGTCGACCTATTCATCACAATAATTGTAAAGCCCTTGATGAATGAAAGATTTCTCTATTCTATATCTAGTAAAATAATATCATTGATAATTAGGAATCATCTCTGTATTGTCTTTGTCTCCTGTCTATCTGTCTGCCTGTCATTTGGCAACAATTGCACTGTTTAGTTCATTAGTATGTGCATGAAATAATTACTAAACAATCTAGTTTGCAAATACATACCATTTAAATATGTCTAGGCCTATATCTATGTGATGCATTCACACATCATAATTACAGCCTCACACCTACCAGTCGCGCACCCCTCCCTGGTACTTAGACTTATATGGGTTGAGTGTTACTCTGACTGAAGGTGTTACAGCTAAACAACTGCGATTTTTACATGCCAAATCGCCAGGGTAGGCTCTTATATACTTGCCGAAGGCTCTAAGAAGGATGGAAACTGTAGCTTGCAACAGTATAAAACAATAAGAGCATGATAATTTAAGGCCGCCGCCACCTTAGCTATGCATAGCCAATGTTTAAAGGCCTGATTCTGTCCCCCAAGTCCACTGCGCATCGTTTTCGCGCACAATATGGCGGCGCCCATAGGGTAACACACAACAGTGCAGTGTATATTAACAATGGTCTTGAAGCATTTCAGTTGTTTTTCCAGACTCCTAATATTCTAAATTTGAAGCCTCTCTGATTAATTTAAAGGCAATTCGAAAAGGGAGTTAATAATTTATTTATATTCTTAAGTTCATGGGTACCAGGACACAGCGTTTTCCACAGGTTTTATGAGGGTCTCATGGTCAAAGTACTGCCCACAGTCAGAGTATGGTACCACCTAACCCATAAGTCATAATACCATCAACATTATCAAGGTTGCGCGACTGGTAGGTAGGTGTGAGGCTATATGATGTGTGAATGCACCATATAGTTATATGTGATGTGTTCCAGGGAAATGAGTCACAAGTCGCCAAATATATATATATTATATTTATATTATTTATTAATATATTTTTCAAAGTGTTTTCTTCACAAGAGTTCTTTATTGAAATGTTCTGATTTTTAGAGGGTAAAGCACTTATAGTCATATAATTCAAATGACCTCGATCACGCTCTCCGCCTGGACAACAAGTTAATAAATTGACATCGGACACAAGTAATTCGGCCTGAGATTCGTTTCCATTGGAAACGCCAGCTATATAAATTAAGTTGACACTAATTGTAAAGTTAAATAGATAAACCAAACTTAACATGATAATTTCTTAACTTAGTACTTGTTCTCTGTCTCTCTCTACCTTCTTCTCTATCTCTATTTCCTGGGTATAATCATAAACTGCCTCCCTCTCAGCTCTCCCGCCCTTGATATAACCTTTCAATGTGTTGATAAGGGCGTAAAGCATCTCACTCACTCACTCATCTATGTCATGTGATGAATCAATGGGTATGCCTAGTGTTATGCATGCTCCCTACATCCACTCTCATAGTCAAGTGGTTAGCGTATTAGACTTCCAAACTGGACATTGTGATATCGAGTCCCAGAGCACACAACATTTTCACTTTTATCATGTCATTTTAGTTTTTAATTTCGCTAATATGTTCACATATTACCATGGGTTCGGCTTTTGTTAAACTCATGCATTTAATTATTGATGTTATTCCCTTTCAATTAGTGACAAAATTAGGGAGTCTAATGCAGGGACTCCACTATGGGAAAAACGGCAAAAAACGGCTGCAACGAATTTTTTGTGACGAAATATCTAATCCAGTTAGATATTTTGCAATTGTTGGCAACAAATAAATGTGTTGCCGACAACCTATTTTACCCCTCTTCCACTAGTGATTTTTGAATTTTAGCTTTTTAGTGAATTTTTAGTCATGTCGGCGACGAATTTTGCCTGTCGGCGCCGTTTTTTACCTATAGTGGAGTCGCCCTATAAGATCGAATTAAGTGAGTTAAATAGGGTTCTGGGATATATGGTTTTCCGGAACAGAGGCGTGTTTTTAGCATGTAATGGCGCCACAACTCGTCCAGTCCAATAAATAGTCAATTACTAGTACTGAGTTCCATTCACTATGTATTATACGCCACAAGTATAGAAGAATATTTAAATATAAAATTTCATGAAGTATCTAAAATCTAAAAGAAAACTTAACTTTTAGTGTACACACACAATACAAAATATTGTTATTGCTTCCCTTTTTTTTTCCCCCTTTTTTTCTTTTTTTTTGCAAAGCTTTTTTATTCAATATTCCTGCCATCTTGGCTTCATACATACTTAGTACATACTTAGTATGATGGCTGCCGTGGTGAGTGCAGCTGCGTGGATATCTGGCTACTCAAACCTCGCTACTGGCGACATGCGCCAGTGTTGGTCCATAAAATGATATACTGTAAACCTATTAATGTTTGCGCAGTATTTATTTTCGCGCGCCCACCTTTGTGCGCGAAAATAAATCCTGCGCGAAAGGTATTATCATTGCATAAACAAAGTGTAAGACCTCCTTGCTGCGCGAATTTAAATCGGCACGAAAAGGTGTCAAAGTACTTAGTGCGCGAAAATCTATCTGCTGGAAAATAAATAGGTTTACAGTAAAATA
Organism: Sthenelais limicola; assembly: GCA_942159475.1. Taxonomy (NCBI): domain Eukaryota; kingdom Metazoa; phylum Annelida; class Polychaeta; order Phyllodocida; family Sigalionidae; genus Sthenelais; species Sthenelais limicola. The sequence goes on along the minus strand of OW804102.1, from coordinate 58,244,692 downwards.
ATTAGTAAGGATAACATTATATTAAATAGGCCACGTGGGGCCGTAATTATTACGTAAGATCACGTAATAACGCATAACATTAGGCAATGTTATGTAATACACGGAGAGATAAACATTTGACAATTTTGTAAGTAAAATTGGCATTTCGGTTGGAGAAAAATATTTTTGGCGACAGATCATATATTTTCAAGGTACAGGTTAAAATAAGTGAATATTATATACGATAACCAAAGGTCAGATAGTAGAATTAGTGGTCAGGAAACTGAAAATCTGCTACCATCGTAGAGAGACTATAACTATCGTTAGTAAATCAAAGGTAGACTCATGGCGGACAGCTCAATCCTATCTTTCTCATTTCTCCTTCTGCTTCCTGGTGACAAACCTAACAACACTCGGTCAAATCTTAACACACACAACTGGGCGACACAATCTTCGAGTAGTAGCTTATATCGAGCACTAAGACCGGTGTCTGGCTGTGTGTAAAATATAAATAAATATATGAATAAATATCCAATGTGAATGTTAACGGTAGCCAAATCTGAATAAAACAGTAGAGGGAGAGAGGCTCGCTGTATATCGGGTATAGGCTGGCTTGATAAAATGATGTGGTAATAGAGAAAGCATAATAAACTTGATCTTGTTGTTTTATTAAATATCTCTAGCTTTCGGGCAACTTGCCCTTCTTCAGGAGTGAGTGAGCTTATCTGAATCTGAATAAAGAATTGTACCCCCCCCCCCCCTCAAATAAAAAGGCCTCAGACGGAGCGTCTATAAAGAAAGATCAATATACAATGTATTTGAAATGCATTTTAATAGAACGATTCTTGAACGATAGAACGATTCTTGAGATCAAGATGGCGCCAATGGGTGCAGACCACACCACACCGAGTCGGGACTAAATTCTCCGAGTACAGTGGATCCAATCCCCGGGGATACTATTTCCACAGCTCAATAGCTTAGGATTACTATCTAGAACATTTGTGACCGAAAATCAGGACTTCACTTCTCTTATTTGGACATATTACTGTGCTTTATTTATTTCACCGGTATCAATGAGTTCACCCCTATCATCGCCCATGGCGGCTAGCGCGGATACCAAAAGCGTCCTACGCAACCAACATTTCAGTAAGCAATCACATTTTTCTTCACCTCTGCTAAAGGATCTCGCACGTATAGATCATTCTGACAGTAATCCCACACCCTCTGCAACCGAAATCGCCACTAATTCTATACCATCTACTTCTGAAATTGCCTCTGTATCAAATGATCCACCTCAACTCAATCTCTCATTCTCAACCGCCGAAAATCTCAGCCCTGAACCCAGCCCTGCACCGGTAGAAACCGCACCACTACCTCTACCCTCACCTCCAACCCCCAAATTGCGCACTAACATTGCATCTCTCAATGAACTAGTAGTAGAATTAAAGGAATTTTACTCTGGTCTACATAAAGAGCAGCAAGATGCAACACAGAAAGTCGATGCCAAAGTGGAGGTACTTAATACAAGTATCAATAAATTTGGTACCGAGTTTCGCCAATCTTTGGTTGAGCTTGAAGCTAGAGTTAGCTCGATAGAGACCACCCACATTCCGGCAGCCGAATTTGATAAAAAATTTGACACATTTGTTAATAAAACAAATGCTGACATACAGTCCAAGATTGACGAGTCGGCCCAAGCCTCAGAAACCCAGTTCACCAACTGGTCTAATAAAACAGCAGCGTCTATTGACCAATCCCTTTCAATTCAATTCAATTCAATTCAAATATTCTTTTATTGTCGAATTTCTCAAAACAATGGTGGTTGTTCAAATCTGGCGTGCCAGCTCTTCCAGTGAGTGCCTCATTACATTATTTTCCTTGGTGACAATAATTGAAAAAACAGCAGAAATACAACAATAAGCAAGCTATCAGTGAAAGAGATAGCAGAATGGAAGATTGGTTATGCGCTAAGGGGCATAACAACAGTGTTGAGGGGTCACTGCCCTTATGTGACAGAACCTAATACCTTGATATCTTACATTATTAATTAGTTTTAATTTGGTGGCTTACAGCCAATTCATTGGTTAACATATTAAGCATATTGCTTAAATAAATTTATTAATTAATTAATGACAGTATGTTGAGAGACTGATCGTTAACAGAATCTATACTTTTCAATGCGTCAGGATTTATATAATGAAATTGATAAGTTAAATAGTGCTGCCATAGAAATTCATCTAGACAGTTAATGTTTTGTGATCATATAGTTACAACAGAACAACCCCTCTAGGCTAAATGCAGATCAGCTGTGAAACACTAAAATAAGTTGTTCCAGCGCATAGCAGCATAGAACCTAGAGTGACCAAGTGACCAAGTGAAAAAGAGAGTAATCCTATTACAATATTCAGTATGTGGGTTTGAGTGTGTGAGCAGCTAGAGTTACATAACTAATTTGGTAACTGGACGTCAGGTGCCAAGAGTTTTTCAGTATACTTTTTAAAAGCATACTTATCCTCTATCTTATGGGCAACCGGCATTAAATTATTCCACCTCGTTTGACATTTATATATTACTGAGTTAGAAACTTTATTTGTTTTTGAGGAGATAACAATGAGATTTCTTCTACCAGCAGCGTGGCTTCTTGTGGGAAGACTCCTCACGTCCAAATTATTTTGATTTTGCGCAAGATAGTGGGCCATATCTAGGATGTGCTTATCTCGCCTTAGTTGAAGTGGCCAGATATTCAAAATTTTGTGCTCCTGGTCAACATTATCATATTTCGATTTATTAAATATTATTCTTAAAGCCAAATTTTGTTGAGATTGAAGTTTCTTTAGAAGGGTTAATGGAGCTGAGTCGTATATAAAATCACAATAATCTAGATTAGGGAGTATGGCCATCTTGTATAAATCATGCTTTGCTTTCGACGTCAAGGAGTCTCTTGCCCTGAATAAGAGTCTTATTTTTGAGGTAACAAGATTTAGAACTGAATTAACATGAGGTTTAAAAGTTAGCCGGTCATCTAAGATGAAACCGAGATATTTATATTCATTAACTGAGTCAAGTGGGGAGTGGCCCAGGGTCAGGCTTTTCGGCATAGAGTTGGGTGATTGACAGGAATTTGCACTTAAACGTGAAGTATTATTAAGTGAGAAAGACATTGATTTGCACTTGGCAACATTGAGTGAGATTTTGTTATCAGCACACCACAAGAAAATATTGTCTAGGTCCTGTTGAAGGTGTGAGTTAAGAGTTACCGTGTTACTATGATGATAATAGACAACGGTATCATCAGCAAAATGTTGAATGCTTGTATTTTTTACTACAGTATGTAAGTCATTAATATATATTGTAAATAAAATTGGCCCTAGAATAGTCCCCTGGGGTACCCCAAACGTAACTACCCCCTCATCTGACTTCAGTCCATTAACCGTAACATACTGCCTCCTATCCCGCAGGTAGTCAGAAAACCAAAGTAGCTCCATGCCCGCAACGCCATATTGTTTTAATTTATTTAATAAGGTGGGATGATGGACCGTGTCAAACGCTTTCTTAAAGTCAAGAAAGACCGTTTTGTTTAGAAGCTTGTTGTTAAGATTTGTATAAATATTATTTAGAAGATCTATTTGCGCTTGCTGAATGGAATGATCGGTCCGAAACCCATATTGGCGATTACTAAAGAGATTATTAGATTCAAAGTGGTCTGTAAGCTGTTGCTGTACAGCCTTTTCCAATATTTTTGCGGGCATGGAGATACAGGAAATTGGCCTGTAATTATTGGCGTCCAATTTACTACCCGCTTTATGCAACGGAGTCACCCTAGCTAGTTTAAACGAGCTAGGCACTCTACCCAATAACATAGAAATATTAACAACATGAGTCACTTGGTCAGTGAGCGTTAATAAACAAGATTTAAGTATTTTCGCTGGCAGGAACTCAATACCAGAATTTTTTGCTACATCAATGTTGCTGATTATTTTTCTTATCTCTATTGAGGTAAGTTCAGAGAACTTAAAAACAGGCGGCGTATTGAACGCTATTGCAGAAATATCAGCTTTTTTCTGGCCTTGATCAAATAAACTTTGGGAAGAAGGGATTTGGTTTGCTAGACTGGGGCCCACATTTAAGAAGAAGTCGTTAAATGTGTTTGGGATTTTTGACGGCTCCATTTTTTGACCGTTATTGTTCAAGTGAATAGTATTATTAGTTTTTAATTTGCCTGGATTTACTATTGGTCGGAGGAATTCCCAATATTGTCGAGGGTTCTTATCGTAGAACTCTAAGTTGGATTTAATATAATCAGCCTTAGCAGTCCTACATTTACTATTAGCAATATTACGGAGGAGCTTGGCTTTGTGCAGTGTTTCCTGATTATTTGTTAATTTGGCTTTACGAAATAATTTATCACGTTCGTTCATGATTTGAACCAGGTCATCCGTCATCCACTTAGGTTTTGTACGGACCCTACGGAATTCTTTAAGTGGACACATTCGATCCAAATATGATTCGATGTTGGCCAAAATTATTTCCCAACAACGTTCAGGGTCAGGGATTGAATAAAATGGTCCCCAGTCTAGGTTTTTCAATATCTCATTCAAAATTTTTTGATCAAGTGACTTAGTATTTCGCGCCCAAAAAGTTTCGACATTATAGCTATTGCGCGCCTTCTTTCGAACAAGGAAGATTGGAAAGTGATCTGAGACATTTAAATCAACAATACCAGCAGAGCTAACGTGAGGAGAGTTTGAATAAAAATGATCTATAGTGGTTTTCGATTTCAGGGTGGTACGGGTGGGTTTTTTTATAAATTGTGTGAGGGAGAAGTTGTTTATTAGGCTCCTTATCTCAGAAGAGAGGTTTGTGTTTGAGTTGGCGATGACTTGAAAATCGAGATTGAAATCACCCATCATAAAGAGTTCTAAGGAGTTATTTAACTTAGAGAGTACATCTTGGAGCATGGAAAGGAAGACTTTTGTACAGCCACTCGGCGGCCTGTATAAATTTAGGAGTATACATTTCTTATTCATACCCTTCCTGATTACAGAGATTTGCACCTCCAAGTCTTTGTTGGAGACATTTAAGTGTTTATAAATTTCCGTATCGACCACCAGATCACTCTTAATGAACATACAAAGTCCCCCTCCTCGCCGTCTGCCCGCTCTATCTTGACGGTAAAGGGTATAACCAGGTAGTTGTATGGCATTATCATGGACATTCCCATTTAGCCATGTTTCACAAAAACCCAAAACATCAATAGTAGACCCAGAAGTTAATAGCTCGATTTGATTAAAATGCTTGTATAAGCTTCGAATATTCCAGGAAACAAATTTAATACCTTTGATCTTATTAAGATCGTCAAACGAGTGTAGCAGTGTGTTGACGGGCGCATCTAAGTCCGTCATTTGACAAGCAAGTATTACAACTTAGTGTAACAAGAGACCATAAATGGGGATTTTAATTAATTAACATAAACATAATTCTTAAGCGAGTGAGGTTACAGTTACAACAGTGTTTAAACACAATCAGTTAATTATGTATACATGTATTGGAAGGAATTTACACGATTCATGGTTGTTGTGATTAATTAATTAATAAACAATCATTGACTGCCGTCATCATAATACGCAAGTGCGCAGTTATTATTCAATTGGACAATTTCCAATAACTATTCAACAATTCAAAAACGTTTTAGTTCTAATTCTTTAGGAGCAAGAATTGAAATGGTAAATGAGATGGTGTATATTACAGAATATACACAATCCAGCGTACACAGTTTCTGTGGGTACATTAACAAAGGAGAACCAGATGTATTAGTATTTTTGACACTTGACATTCAAGTACAATACATTAATCAGTATGATCGCCGTGATGAGTAAGAGAGGGGTGACTACACGAAAACAGTTATAGTGTCATGTTTATCAACGTTCGTGCGATTTAACGTCTGAGTTACAATTTGCAATCATTATGGTGATTAGCAGCTAGAATATACTACTAGTAGATCATAGTACCAGTAGGTACATATTAAGGCAAATGTTTGTTGACGAGTTCAAGTATTAAGGCGGCTGTTTGCTGACGAGTTCAAGCGTTCACAATGCGATAATAAATATATATATGTAGTTGGCATTGAGAATATTCCAATTGATTTCAGAAGCAGAGAATAAGAAACTTCAAGCCATTTTCTATGGTAACACAAGTAGATAATTAATTAAGTTCAAATTAAGTTCAAATAGCCCATAAGAATTGCATTATATTACAAGCTGGTGCCCTAGTTCAGACAGATAAGTCTCAAGCAATTATCATTATTATTATGGTGAAATTGATAAGTTTGCATTTTAGACGACTCTTTTAGGCTCAATTCAAGCTAGCCGGGGGGCACCAAGTAGTTGGCCCTAAACTAGATTGGAGAGAACCAAAAGTGACATAGAGATATTAAACAACAGTATCAATAGTGGAGAGGGGAATTATACATTGGTTAAATAATTAGGAGGTAATATTCTCAAGTTTCAGGAGATACTATTCTCATGTTATAATTCTAGCTTTTTTAAGAGTTACATTTTACAGAACATATAGGGCATTGCACGTAGTGTATTGCTGTACATAGCTTTGTTTTAAGGAAGTTTCCTATAGGTGAGACACTTTTAAGACTGAGGAACATATACCCAGTGTGTAGCTCGAGCAGAGACACTAAGATAAGTTGTTCTTTGGACAGAGCTAACAAAGGGGAATGTTCGTCATAGGGAGTGATCAATCATGTTACCAGAATTTGCTTGTTGCTAGCGAGATGTATATGACTACAGGAGTGATAGGGTAGTTCATGAAGCCCTCTTAATTATGTTGGCAGTGATTGTCTTTGCTATCGCCTTAGCCCAGTAATCTTGGAGCAGCGGCGACAAGTGACAACCATCTTCTGCCATGTGTGAATAGTTATGGGTATATGAAGAATTTTTTGGGTGATACCTGTGAACAAGTCTATGAGTCCATGGAGTGTTAACGTCATTTGATATGTTGAAGTCTCGAGTTATACGAGCTGCTATTTCTATTTGCTGATTGAGGGTAAGTTGTAGAGGGTGAAGTTGTACATCATCTGCCTGTAGTTTTCCACTCTGGACCTCTCTTCTCTTGTTATAAAGATTCATGTGCATACCAAGCACAACGAAACATTAGAGGCCCTAAAAACTAAAATTGCAGCCTTAGAAACCTCACAAGATTCTTTCAGGGCCTGGCAGTCCCATACCCTTGCCATAGCATCCCAGAATACCATCAATATTACCAAAACAGACAATAACTTATCTACCGCCACTGAGAAAATAGAATTACTGGATACAAAAATCAGATGCAACAATATTGTGATCGATGGAGTCACGGAGAGAAAGGGAGAGAATATTGTACATAGGGTCCTAGACCTAATAGGCCCGACTGTTCAGAATATTAATCCCAATTCGATAGATAATGCGTACAGGCTGGGTCGCTACAGAGAGGGCAAAACTAGGTCTGTGCTTGTCTCATTTACATCCACCAGAATGAGAGATCTTGTCATACAGCTATCCAAACAGATCAATCAAAGCAATACCACCGAAAATGTCTGGATAAACAAGGATCTAGGGGAAGACACAAGGCGAAAGGCAGCACTCCTCAGGAAATGCCATAAAAAAATTAAATCGACCGCACCAAATGATGTCTCCCTAAGCACCAATTATTTAACATACAAAAATAAACGGTACTACTGGGGAGATTTGGATAACCTCCCAGAGGGAGCCAGGCCAGAGGACTTTAAAATGGAGACATATAAAGATGGAACAGCCCTTGGTTACCAAGGTGAGCATGCCTATCCCTCCAATTTCTTCTACTCTAAGTTCTGGTATGGGAACATGATGTTCACCTCCGTTGAACAGTCGTTTCAATTTACCAAGCTCATGGCATTGAAGAAACCTTCCCTCGCTAACTCAGTCCTTCTTACAGACGATCCATATAAAATAAAGAAAATAGGAGACGGCGTTCAATCCAACGTCAACTGGGAGGGTAAACGACTGGCAGAACTCAGAGCCCAAATCCTGCAGAAATTTGTCCAAAACCCCAAAATTAAGGACAAATTGATGTCGTCAATGCATTCTGAGTACTACGAGATGACAGCGGGTCAGTTCTGGGGCACTGGTCATCGGCTAGGTGACCCAGAATTTGACCCCGACTCCTTCAGCGGCGAGAACCACCAAGGCAATTTACTCGCCAGTGTAAAGCAAGAGATCGCCACTCACAGACCATAGCCTCTCCTCGGGATTCCTAGTTTGCTCTTTCACACCTCACCATGGCTTCAAGCAGGCAGAATTTTCTCTTCATTGGTGACTCGCGCATTCGTAAGTTGGAACAATACCTAGATAGCTATATCGATCCCTCTACATTTACCACACACCCTTTTTCGGGAGCCTCCCTAAGAATATCGGCCTACTTGGCTCAGGACGCCATTGCCAGACACCGGCCTAAATACATTTTTGTACTCTCTGGGCTTTGCACACTAACCCGCAAAGACGCACAAACTAAACTCGTTAGTTTAGCACACCCCACGTCAGCGGAATCATTGCAATCCTATAACGATGACATGGACTACGTTCACCAACAGCTTGAACAAGCCATGTATCCGACTCAGACATCAATTATATTCTGCCCAATAGTAGGAATGGACCTAGGAATATACAACAACCAGCCATTCACTCACCCAGATCAATCGCGTCTTGATGCTACAATAGTTGATATTAACAAAGCCTTTTACTAACGCCTTTTACTAATACATTCATCCACCCTAATTTCAAACAAATACACAAGAACCTCTACTACAGGATGCCCGATGGTTGCCATCTTCCACCAAAGGGCATAGACGAGTGGGCTTGGAAGCTTACCCAAATCTGCCGCCGTCTGTCACCCTAAGTCATTAAAATTCATGCTATTTAGTCACTGTCGTCGACGGGACTAAAACCATTTCTTCCTTTTAATGACCTCTACATTTAAAGCCAACACCTGAAACCAACCTCAAGTTATCAATTTAATGCACCTTACTCCATTTGCCTCCAAACACCTCTACACAAGTAAATGGACCCCCATCAACTCACTTACTCTTGCTACGACTATAGGTCAAAATCTGGGTCTCCAACTTTACACAGCTGAGTCACTGTCGTCGACGGGTCTTCATAGTGTAACTAGCGCTGGAGTCAGACACCCAATCCTTTACAGCCTGCCTGCAAGTCGCCAACCTGCTCTCAATTGACTTTCTTCTCCATATATACAAGTACAAGTGAACATGCTCAACAGGTATTCGCCCTCTCCTCCCGTGATATAAGGTCGGTAGTTGCCATATTTCTAACTTTATGACCACCAGCGAACTATATACCTGAACATTGATCACTGAACTCTCATTTATTTTGAACCACTGACTCTAATACCTAAATCTAAATGTGATTCATTAATCCACTACTGCCGTCGGCGGAGTGCATGAGTACCGTATACACCAATGAGTATACACTAACTACCTATTCATCCTAAGAGGACCATGTTCCTGTTTATTTATCAATACGTTATTTCTCTCTAATTTAAAATCTTAATTCTTTCCTTGTCCTCTCTTCCTTCTTCCTCCTTACCCATCTCTCTTCTCATAATTGTGATGTTTAATGTCCGTATATTAATACCTTCAATTATCTTATGAAGAATGAATGTTGATGTTCTAATCCGAACTTACTTTCAATCGCTATTGCTCACTGTACACTCAGCTACTTATTATAAACCGCTTATATTTCTTTCCCCGGTTGTTGTCAATTGTAATCATTTTAAACCTATCATATTCCAATAATCATTTCTAATTGCAATGACAGCATTGGATCCAAATGCCTGCCCGGGCTCACTGGCCATACATACATTTAATATGTGTGTATGTACTCTTTGTCCCGGGCTTCGGCTACTGTACTCCCATGTTGACTCTCATCAATATGGATGATGACTCACTACAACAGCTACATAAACTATCATGTACCAAAGGATTTAAAGTCCTAAGCCTTAACATAAGAAGCCTACTGAGAAATTTCGAGGAGGTAGAAACTCTCCTTCTCAAGTCTGGGGTGGATATTTTGCTTTTGTCAGAGACGTGGCTCTCGGATAGGGTCACATCAAGCCAACTAAAGATAGCTGGTTATAGTCTTGTCCGCCTGGATCGAACAGGTGGCAAGGCCAGGGGTGGAGGAGTTGCAACTTACTACAAAGATTCTCTAAAACTTGACAGTAATAAACTATCTAAATTCAACCTGAGTAACTCTAATATTGAAATACAAGCACTCTTGGTCGAGGAAGAAAACCATAAAACCAAGGTTATTCTTAACCTCTACAGACCACCAAGTGGCCAGTATGCAGTAGCACTTGAGTCAATTCAAACTTTAATTAACCAACTAAACAGTAACAACGAGATCTTTGTCTTGGGCGATTTTAATATTAATCACGATGACGGATCTATTCCATCAAAAGAGCTAATCAAATTTGCTCAAGCAAACCAACTCACTCAATTTATTGACGCCCCGACTAGAGTCACCTCCTCCACCACCACCATTATCGACCACATTTATTCTAACTCCAAATTCATCTTAAAAGCTGGAGTTCTCAATCTTAACATTTCTGATCACAAACCTGTCTATATAGTCCGAAAAAAAATGAAAATGACTTATACTAAAACTACTTTCAAGGCTAGAAGCTTCAAACACTATGATGAAAGATTATTTTTACAAATCCTGATAGATCACGACTGGACAGAATTTTACACCTCCAGAGACCCCAATAAATGTTGGGATTTAATGGAAAATCTTATTCACACTGTTCTTAACAATATGTGCCCTATCCGAGAATTCAAAAATGTCAGAACTCGTTGCGAGTGGATTGACGGTGATTTATTTGATCTTATGAAACAACGCGACAAATTTTTCAAGCTGGCAAAAAAATATAACTCTGTTACTCTGTACGACCAAGCAAAAGCCCTGAGGAGGCAAGTAAATAAAATGGCTAAGTCTTTAAAAAACGAGTATATCAAAAATTCAATCTTAAATTGCTCCGACAACCCTCACAAATTTTGGGACAAAATCAAACCCTTAATTAACCCCGAAAAAACAGATACAGAAGCCCAAATCAAACTAGTTGTGGACAATGTTGACATAGATCCTCAACAGGTCCCTCAAAACTTTAATAGCTACTTTGCCTCCATCGGGGCTAAGCTTGCAGATAAGATCACTCCCCTCAGTACAACAGAACTAGGTAACTTTAACCTGAATAAGGGCCAAACCCCCGAAACCCCACGATTCCAGTTTGGTGAAATCTCGAACAACGATCTTCTTCAGATAATCAATAGCTCCCCCCAATTCAAATCTTCTGGTCTAAGTCACCTAAAAACGTCTCTTTTGAAGTTGATTCTAGGAACATTATTAGAACAATTCAAATATCTCATCCAACTCTCACTCTCTTCTAGCATAGTCCCCACCAAATGGAAAATCGGTAAGGTTACCCCCCTTTTTAAAGCAGGCGATAAAACCTCCCCTGGAAATTACCGCCCAATCACAAGTATTTGCTTGCCAGCTAAGATTCTTGAGAAAGTCGTGCAAAAACAACTGATGAATCACTTAACCAACCACAATATCTTATATCGTAGCCAATATGGCTTTAGACCGGACCACTCTACCAATGATGCGGTCACTTCATTTCTGAAGCTTGTGTATGAATCAATTAATACCAAACAATATTGTAGAGCTGTCTTCCTGGACTTCCGGAAGGCATTCGACACCGTTGATCATGACATTCTTCTTCAGAAACTTACAATGATTGGCTTAACAGGAACAGAACTGAACTGGTTTGCTGATTATCTCAGCGGCAGACAACAACAGGTCTCTGTCAATAACCTTCAGTCTAGTACCAATCCCATCACTTGCGGCGTTCCTCAAGGCACCACTTTAGGCCCGATACTATTTTCAATATATATAAACGATTTACCCTCCCACGCCAAGAATTCTCATTTACAGTTATTTGCCGACGATACAATTATCTGCAAAGTTGGAAATAACATAAATGCCATTTCACAACACCTTCAAACTGACTTAAACAACATAATGTTATGGTGCCGAGCCAATAAAATCTCGCTCAATGAAGAAAAGTCCAAAGTCATGACCTTCCTAGACAGACCCTCCCGGAGGTCCAGGTGGCAAGCCGAATCCTCTGCTTACCCTCTTACTATAGGAGCCAATCAACTGGAAGAAGTAAATGATTACAAGTACTTGGGGACTGTCGTCGACGGCGCCTTGAACTTTAATAAACACTTAGCAAACATTAAAAAGAAAGTTTCTCACAAACTTTGGCTTTTTAAACACTTACGAAGCAGGTTAAATGTCCACCTCAGTGCCCAAATTTACAAGACAACTATTCTCCCCCTCATTGATCAATCAGACATATTTTATGATTCAGCTACTAAGTCTAAACTAAAATTCTTACAAACTCTTCAAAATCGCTCCCTTCAATTAATCACTAGAACAAACAGATTTCAAAACGCTGATGATTTCCATAGACAATTTGACCTGCTTCCACTAAAGCAGAGGAGGAGGCTCCACATTCTTCAACAAGCATATAGAGTCAGAAATAATAATGAGTACAAAGTTGAAAAAACTCGTGCCACACGTCAGCATAACCCTGACAGACTCTCGCTCAAATGCCCTACCCCCAGACTTGAACTTATAAGGAGATCAATATACTATGAACTACCCCAATACTGGAATGCCCTTGAAACAGGCATCCAAAAAGCCGACACTGGCAAAAGATTTACCAGCCTAATTAGGCCAAATATCATCTGGCCTGATGATAATTTCCTATACTAGTCCTCTCCCACTTATTATTACCTTACTTTGGTCACCTGTTGACACAGTACATGAAAACTGTAACAAAACAAAACCCCGCCTCCTCGAAATTTCCTCACTTCCATTTTTCAATATACTTATTGCTCTTTTCCACTAAGTAGATAATCTACTTCGCATTATTATAACTTTACTGTAGTGTTATGTGAATCTCACCACTGAATATATTTTATATTCTCTTGATAACTTAACAGTTAATCCTATTGTATCATTTTGATCTCGCTTAAATTTATTGTATCTATGTATATATATTTTGCATTCCTTGAAGTGCGCTATTTTGATCTTATGAATCTTATTGTTTGTTTGAGACCAGACTTAGTAAGGGCCACCTTGTGTGTCGTCGACGCCAAGGTGCATTGTTACCCTTACAGAATTAATTAATTGTAATGTCCGGCAGGACTTGGAATCCTCCCTATGAAGGGAGATTAGATCCGCCGACATGGTCACTCATTGACTAATAAACGTCTCAACAACAACAACAACAACAACAGTGCATATCAATGGATCAGACCCTAAGGGCGATATGGCATATGTAGACAATTATTATAAAATATGGAAAATCATTGGAAATCAATAGTTTGAATAGGCTGGTCCTGCACAGTGTAGCTATAGTGTATCTCATAGGATATATACAGGTGGTATACAAATGAAGTTTATGGATTCCCATAGAAACTATAAAACTAAATAAAATCCCCATTAAAGAGATAAACCACTGTTCAACAGAAGAAAAAAACGGAAAATAACATTTTGTTTAAACTTTGCCTTGTGAAAGAACATGGCTAAGGGAATCTAAAAAGCCAATAAAAACAATATGTCACCGGGTTAGTTTTCATTTCAGGGAGCCCTGACATCTATGACTGTTCACTATAGAAGTCTATGGGAGAAGGACAATTCTTTCCGTATAAAAAGGAAATGGAAAATAACTTTTTCCTAAAAATTACAAAGCTAACATATTGCTTTACTCTTACAAGCAAAAATAACCAGGGGTCACCTACTTTAAAAAAAAATTATTCGGCTGAATTTGTATTCTGGTGCTCTTTTTCTAACTTTCTCTTTGGAGAAGACAATGGTTGGGAAGGAAGGGAACATTGCAATATACTAGATATCGGTGATATCAATAGTAGGCCTATAACAAAATACTAAATAAATAAATGGTTAGCTGGCTTTATGGAGTTCTGATAAACAATTATGGGGGGGGGGGGCATTGCTGGCAAAACGAAGGATACATTGATGTCGAAGAAGACATAAGTTGTGTGAATATCATAGACAATCATGGAAAAGTACACACTGACTTGCATGGGCGACTTTAACAGTCGCGTATTAAAAGTTAAAATGTAGTATAGTCCCATTTGATATTATGACCAGACATGTCTGACCACACAGGCCTGTTCCACGCTGCCTTTAGGCTACAACAAGCGTCCAAACAACTGTATGTTGCTTAAATCTTAATGGGCCACTGAATAGGATTATGATTTACTAGCATAGTATACCCGTCCTCTGGACGGTTAAGAACAGGTAGGTTCTCTAGGGGAGGTATGGTCAAAAATCCGCAGGAACTGTAAGAAATCTTTCACCTCCTTCCTCTCACTCACTCTCCCCCTGTCGTCCCCGTGTTCTCTCTCTCTTCCTCTTCCTCTCCTCCCCCGTCCTCTCCCCATGTTCCTCTTCTCTTTCACTCTCTTTGTCTTATTTCTCATCCCCACACCCTCCCTCCCCACTTCTTCTCCCCCCAATCTCCCATGGTCACCTTGTTCCTCACTCTATCCGATTTCTCTCACCCTGTCTGTCTGCTTCTTTCATTCTCTCCTTCTCTCTCCCACCCATTCCCTCTCTCTGTATCCTATTCTCCCTGTCCCTATCTGATTTCTCCCACTCCCTCTGCATATTTGTCTATCTTTGTAACTTCATAATTAAACCCCTTCTTCTTAACTCTCCCACTCCTCTGCATGTAGTTAGGTTGCCCCTGGACATAGGTTGTGGGAAATGACGTAGTATCTCACAGGGGGTTTCCCAGGCTCTCTCCTCATACTTCTTTTATTCAGTAATCAAGTAATGATACAAAATGAGAGTAATAGCTTGTGGGCCAGATTTTCATAAAATGTACAATTCACATTCACCAATGCTCTCAAATAACCCAAATTTCAGACGATTTCTGCTGGCAATTGTGCATTTTCTAAAAATATGACCCATCTATTTAGGTCCCCCTGGACGTAGGTTGTGGGAAATGACGTAGTATCTGACAGGGGCTTTCCCGGGCTATAAATAGAGTGTGGAGATCGCAATTTAAAAAAGGCTTCAAAATCACATTTTCACCTCAGTTACCCTCACAAACCACATATGACGACATCCAGAGAGGGGGGATTGACATCTACAGATGAGTAAAGTAGTTTGTAATTCAACAAATTCTGAGAACATTCCGGACAAAGAAAACCTTCTTTCTACCATTTCTTTTCTACCTCCTTTCCTAGAAATCGCTCTAGCTGTATATTATATGGATATTAGATTTTATTTGTTTGTTATTCAGGAGATAACAATACATCTTTTGATGTCGTTTTCAGCCATTCCTGTTATCATTCTACAATATCCAAAAAGGCCATCCTCCAGTACAGAGCTTTACTCCCTTCGTTTTCTGCACCATCGTTAGGACTTTTCGTGGATTCATGAACAATTCATCAGCCCTCTCATCCAATCACTGGACTTGCGTCAAGCTTTCTGTACGCACCTATTTTTAGTTGTGGTCATTTGTCCAGGCCCTGTCAGACCCTCCTTCAATAGGGGAATTGCATGTACCACTGTCAGGATATATATGTGTCATAGTAAATATCCAACAAATCCAACACTATTCTTTTTCGAATATCATTTTCCTTTTCTAAGATACCCTAAGACATAATCAACATAACTTATGGATATCTTAATATCTGAATAGATACTTTCTTGGATTTCGGATTTTCTTTTTCTCACAGAAGTGAACACATAGCATGTCAAATGCCTGAGGGACTCCCTCATTTGTATATACTACTATGTGGTGTTTGACTATTAGCTAGGAGACTGGCACTAAGTCCCTTAGGCTATTCTCATAGACCAGAAATCAGACCAAAGTGAAGTTGGTTATTAGATGATACATTTCCTTTATTTTTAAGAAACATTATTTTAGGAATTGTTTTAAAACTATTGCCCCTAAATTAATGGCTATGAGTTGATGGAATTCATTACTACACATATATTTATATGTATCAAAAATAATAAATAATCAAGGTGCGCTAGTTTATGCATGACAGAAAGGTTTAGAGCAAAAAGAACAGGTCCGATCAGTGTCAATATGTTATGACTCATTGTGTCATAATATATTAGTGTACCTAAATTTTTAATTATTAATGGCTATATGCCTATACCTTCACTGTAGCTCCTACCTCCATGGAGGCTACCTCTATAATGAGTAATCCCTCATCCCCATTGGTCTAGCCACGCCCACCAATGAGGGTGGTAGGCTGACCTGATGGTAAGCCTCCCCTAGGATATAAGGGGCTCTCTGACCCCTTACTCATTAGTTACCTGCCGGATTCCAACTAGGTTATACCATCACATTGTATACCTGTACCAGGAATAAATACTTCTTCAAACTTCAATACTTCGTTACCTTTTGTGTTACACTAGTTGTAACAATATCCCAAAAAAACTAAGTGCCATGTGCAATAGCAGCAGATGGCACACGTCATGGATGATAGGGGAGTCGTCATAGTAAAAAGACTCCTTGTCATGGGTGAAAAGATCTCTGTAATGAAGAAATAGTCAGTGCCATGAAACTATTTGTTCAAGGAATAGGAATATCAAGATTGTAATAGGAAAAGGTGTCTTTGTTATGGATTTTGGCTATGCGTAATATGTGCAAAAAAAGAAGAAAAGTCTGTAATATTACACAAGTCGTACAGGTGACGACTTTGGAACGGAACATCCATGATGTTGTTATACGTAGTGTAACACAAATTGATGGAGATGTAGCGTAGAGTATTGCTATCAGATGTTAAGTGAAGTGTGAGGGGTTATAGCATGTTGAATCTAAAATAGCTGCCATTGGAATTATTGTAAGGGAGCTGGGAATTTAACATCTAAGTATCAATTCAAGAACACTATTTTAATCTAATTATAATTGCAGTACTAATTAGTGCCGAAGATATTCTGAATTAAGAAAAGAGTTCAATATGTAGTAATTCTTGCCTACTAACCAACTACTAATTGATTATTGTCAGATGTTATTGACAAACCTTTCGCAAGTAAAGACAAGAAGAATGCAGGATAAAGGGTGGTCTCCGCTGGCTGCGGTAAGCTCTGTGGTAAGCCTTGCGATGGTCTGTGCTGGTTCTGTAGGTGGAGAGGAATGACAAGGTCCTTGCCTACATGCTTCACTGGCCATGTAGGCAGGTCCTCACCACTCCTCACCATCACAGCACCATCGCAAGGCTTACCGCAGAGCTTACCGCAGACAGTGGAGACCACCCTTAAAACACATCTCCACCATACTTTCACATGAGAATTAAGAAATATTATGTGTGATGTGTCACAGGAAAATGAGTCATAAGTCGCAAAAATGATATTTTTCAAATGTTTTTTCCCCACAAGATCTCCTTGTAGGAACGTTTTGATTGTTGGGATGTTTAGTGCACTTATATAGCTGTATCGGTACATGTACCAAAGTACAAGACTGTATGTCTGCGTTTCCAATGTCATCCTAAAGAGGTATACTTAACTGCTGATTGTCCATCCAGAAATATCAGTAAGTTTTTTCTATTCAGAAATATCAGTAAGTTTTTTCTATTCAGAAATATCAGTAAGTTTTTTCTATTCAGAAATATCAGTAAGTTTTTTCTATTCAGAAATATCAGTAAGTTTTTTCTATTCAGAAATATCAGTAAGTTTTTTCTATTCAGAAATATCAGTAAGTTTTTTTCATCCAGAAATATCAGTAAGTTTTTTCACAGATACAAATATATAAAATTAGGCCTACTTTTTAGATATGGTAAGATGTATATTATTGGAGTCAGCCTAACTCGATTTTACATACCAGTGGACCTGGTAGTTACTGGTCTGCACCACTGGACACTGGGCGGCACATTTCTCCAGTTGGGCTCATGCACTGACAGTGAATGGCGAGTCACCCAGCAACTGTAGCCCACAACACCAACCATAAGGGTGAAATCACCAGAAAACGTACAATTCGTCTTCACCAATCCTATCAAATAACGCAAATTTAAGACAACAATGACTCTCAAAATGCAGTTTAACCCAACCAAACAGATTGCTAGAATCAATGCAATGCCAAATATACTCAGGTATGCCTTAGTTATTGACCAAATTGCAGCAGAATTTAGCAGAATTTGCTGCCAATTGTACATTTTTTGAAAATCTGACCCACAACAACAAGGATAAGTCATAAGGCTATCAACAACAACACCTCCCAGTCAATATATAGGCCTACTCAAGGTGACAAGTATTGGTTTGATCTCACAGCTCAGGTTAATATTTTATATGCGGAAACAGGAAGCATAAACACCAGCATTGAGTCAAATCTGTTTGCATTTAAATATTTTTATTCTTTAAAAAAAAAAAAAAATGTTATTCAGCAGAAAACATTATGTAACAAATACACTGATTCTCAGTAGTCGCTGACTCTTACAAAATTCAATATTTTACCATAGAAAATTAGAACATATAGTAGTCATCATAACGAAATTATACGATATGAAATAAGTACAGATACCTTAAAACCAACGCCGACATATCGTTATATTCATGACAGTCAGTGAGAGGTTTTTAAGGACAGATTTTAAAAATATTCCATAATGTGTTGTGCTGTGATAATTATTTCTCGATGTAAAACTGTCATATTTCAGTAATAAGGACTTGGTGTTAAAAAAACAAGGGTGAACGATTGTACAATTACATCATTGGCATCTTTTATGAGAAGAATCATAGACCTCATTGATAAAGGGATTACCCGTCCTTCATGTTTTGGGATTTTCCCAACTATGTAGGGCCTCTATATTTATCAATACATGTATATATATATATACACTTGACTGAGATCAGTATCTTTGAAAACTTGAAATCTCCCAACGATTCTTCCACATACCTATTAACAAATTCTCAAAATCTGATAAATTTCGTTTACATTTTCAAAAAATTATCTATAGGTGTTTCTTGTCATAAATATCAGCTATATACAAAGGCGCGGGTTTGAGGGTTTGACTCCCGTGTCCCGTCATTCGTGTGGGAACACCTTCATTAATTACGATGTATTAAAGTGTAGAGCAGGCTCTGCCAGCACATTATTGTATGTTGGTACTGGGGAATACTGACCAGCGTAGGCCTACCATGTAGTGACAGAAGGACAGGGATAAGAGAGAGAGAGGGGGGGGGGGGGCGGCATAGAGAGAGAGAGGAGAGAGAGAGGTGTGTGAGTGAGAGAGAAAACAAGAGTGAGAGAGATAGCAATAGAGAGGGAGCAAAGGAAAGAGAGATGGATGATTGTATGATATATATATCAAGGGAGAG
The DNA here is from genome assembly GCA_942159475.1 of Sthenelais limicola. Taxonomy (NCBI): domain Eukaryota; kingdom Metazoa; phylum Annelida; class Polychaeta; order Phyllodocida; family Sigalionidae; genus Sthenelais; species Sthenelais limicola. The sequence continues at coordinate 58,225,247 of OW804102.1, read as the reverse complement.
AGAAACAAGTGAGGAGGGTGAGAGGGAGAGGAAGAGGGAAGGACAAATTGGCAGGGTGCATGTAGTGATGTTGTATATTCCTTTTTCCTCGGAAATGAATGTTTAATAATAATAATACCACATTGGCACACTGGTAGTCGCCCATCACCCTCACCCACTCGCCCTTTGCTACTTTGTCAGAACTTCTATGTAAAAGGACATGACAATACCGATACTGAGAACCTTTGATTTTATATTTATATTCATCACTATATCTGTATTACATTGAATTATATCAAATCAGCTAACTTGACCTGGATTGAACAGCCAGCAGCATCGGTGGTTCAGTGGTAGAATGCTCGCCTGCCACGCGGGCGGCCCGGGTTCGATTCCCGGCCGATGCAACTCTTTTCTGCAATGCTTGCGCTCTCTTGCAATTCTATATAAGATAAAAAGTGGCAAAACGTTCACTGGGGATTGCATTAAAAGTATAAACGACTGTTCAACAGAAAAGAGACGAAACACAATATTCCTTTTTAAAACCTTGTCTCGTTAGAGAGCATAACATACTTTCCTGACTCACAAACTGTTGAGAGAGACAGAAAGACAGAGAGAGAGAGAGACAGAGAGACAGAGAGGGTGGGAGAGAGAGGGAGAGAGAGAGAGAGAGAGGGAGAGAGAGAGAGAGGGAGAGAGAGGGAGAGAGAGAGAGAGACAGAGAGGGAGAGAGGGTGGGAGAGAGAGGGAGAGAGAGAGAGAGAGAGAGGGAGAGAGAGAGAGAGAGGGAGAGAGAGAGGGAGAGAGAGACAGAGAGAGAGAGAGATCTAGAGAGGGAGAGAGGGGGAGAGAGAGGGAGAGAGAGAGACAGAGAGAGAGATCTAGAGAGGGAGAGAGAGGGAGAGAGAGAGACAGAGAGGGAGGGAGAGAGAGAGAGGGAGAGAGAGAGACAGACAGAGAGGGAGAGAGAGACAGAGAGGGAGGGAGAGAGAGAGGGAGAGAGAGAGAGAGAGAGACAGACACTGAGACAGACAGAGAGAGAGGGAGAGAGGGAGAGAGAGGGAGAGACAGAGAGACAGAGAGGGAGGGAGAGAGAGAGAGACAGAGAGAGAGAGGGAGAGAGACAGAGAGGGAGAGAGAGAGAGAGAGGGGGGCAGTTGGGAGGAAGGGTGGGGTGGGAGGGGGGGATGAAGGGACGACGGGGCGGAGGGAAGATGTGGGGGATGGACAGGCAGAGGGGTACGTGTGATAAGAGACATTTAAAGAGGGGTACACTCTAAGAAGAAAGGGTTCTAACAAGAACCCTTAAGGGTTCTTCAGCTTGTCGACATGGCAGAACCCCTAAGGGTTCTACTTAGAACCCTTTTTTGAGGGTTCTAAGTAGAACCCCCGTTTCGGGAATAGGCAGGGTTCTACATAGAACCCTCGATTTGAAGAACCCTTTGAAGAACCCTCTGGCCAAAATAGGTAGGGTTTTATATAGAACCCTGATTTGGCATCCCTAAAATTGCTTGTAATTTACAATGTTAATTCTGAATAAAGTAATGAATTCATTATTCCCTGTTGAATCTAGACTGGTCCTTATAATAGCAGATTTGTGCTCAGTGCTAAGGCAGCATGTTTCTCCACAGAAGCATTTTGCCCAAGAGCATTCAAGGAGAGACTGCATATTATATGCAGTCCCTTTGCTTGACTTTTTCAGAGTTCCTCATCCATTTCCATCACTTAAACTTACCCTTAATATAATCCTCTCCTACAGCTGACATAGGTATCTACTGCAACTTGGTGTTTGACAATTTTGGTACTTCAGTAGTACTCATAGTAATAATATTAGAATTATAAGGGTGCTTTCTTCACAACATTTTTCAACATCAAGCAGATAAGTTATACAAATAAAGTATTGATTTCATTGCTTTCAATATTCCCAAGTTTATAAAGTGTAATATCTATAAGGTATAAATGCCTCATATAAGTATTACTAGTGAGACTTTTGTTTTAATAGAAATTGTAAATAGCATGTAGTACCCTGTGAGGGCACCTAGTGAAAGCCAAGTTCCACGGTACTGCCACCTGGTGAGAAATCTATGAAGAACCCCTATGGTTCTAGATGGAACCCCCGGTGGTCCCGAAGAACCCTTTTAGGTGTCACAGAACCCTAGGGTTCTTGGTAGAACCATGGGGTTCTATCTAGAACCCAAAAGAACCCTTTTTTCTTAGAGTGTAGGGAGTGAATATAGGGAGATTATGATGAGGATATGTACAGAAGTGCAGATAGAGGGGACAGAAGGTGGTTTGGGGGGAGGCAGGGAGAGTAGGATGGACAGAGAAGGACAGGAATAAGAGAGAAAGAGATAGGTGTGAGAGAGAAAGGAAGAGTGAGAGAGATAGCAATAGAGAGGGAGCAAAGGGAAGACAGATGGATGATTGTATGATATATATATCAAGGAAATATATATCAAGAAACTTTTTGATAGGAGTCTAGAAGTATAAAATTGTGATAATTCTTACTTATTTCTGACTTACAAGATCTTGAAAAGTTAATATACAGTTAAAATTAAATTTCGGGATATGTGGAGGATTTCCAAGCCTTGTAAAAAACATGAAACATGCAACATGAAGTCCTATATAATCCTTGCGATTTCACATTCATGAATATCCCCTGCCAAAAGCACATTACAATGAAATCAAAATAGAATTTAGATCGTAAAGTGTACATTAATAGATGATTAAAATTGTTCATTGTGCTTACACATTTTTCACACTATTGAAAGATAGCCTGCATAACCTTGTTTTGGGGGTGTTACATTAGATAGCGTAAGGGTCAGATTTTCGGAAAATGTACAATTGGCAGCTGTACACATTTAGTAGATTATGCCAAATAAGGCTGCAATTTGGTCAATACTGGGTAAATTCGGGTTTTTCGGCATTGCATTGATTCTAGCAATCTGTTTGGCTTGGTTGAACTGTATTTTGAACTTTATTTTCGTCTGAAATTTTGGTTATTTGAATAGATATGCGAAGTTAAATTGTACATTTTCTGTAAATGTGCCCCATAAACATCAGCACATGGGGTCCTCTAGAGCACATCGAATCCTTATCATTAATTTTACTACTAAATGCTTATCACTAATGGCCCCATTGCATTTAGTACTAAAATTAAGGATAAGCATCCGATGTGCTCTAGAGGACCCCATATGTGATGTGTTTCAGGAAAATGAGTCACAAGTCGCGAAAAATGGATTTTGAGATATTATCATATTTGAAAAGATGAGATCAAGCCGATTCCAATGATAGTAAACAGTAGGATATTTATAAGTATTTCTATATTTTAAGTTTGATATTTCTATTTTTGAAAAATAAGTTTGGACTATTTCTGGGTGGTCATGAGTGATAAGGAGAGTTACAATTGTATTGGATTGTTGTATCTAGATCTTAGAGGTAGAGTGAACCCCTTGCCTATCTCTCTCTATATGTTATATATATGTTGCACGTACAATGATGGCGGATTATATGTATTTGATATGAACATTTTTTGTAACAAACCTAAACGGACTGTAGTTAGTAGAGATGCGTCGGTGATGGTTTTAAATTATATATTGTTCTTAACAAATGCTTCTTCTGTATATTGTAATCGATACTTAGTGAATTACGAGATATAGGTAAATGGTTGAAATATTGTTATGATTATTCTAGTAAATCAGCGACGGCTGAAATATAGTGTACCAGTTGCATAATGTTTTTCGCTGAATAAAATAATTTAAATACAAAAAAATACAATATGAAATGATATAGTCAGCCTATACTTAAAGCTACATTCCCTGCTAAAGCGACCCAAACATATTTTTCTCGGTTTTTTTCTTTCCTTTATCCTGAGTACTGTAGAATGGAAGATTCAGATACAGAAAATATATTTCCTCGAATTTGCTGAGTTTTTCATGAATTCATGGCTTTATCTAGAATATTTTTATGACTTTGTTTTTTGCTGGTCTAAAGTGGCAATCTGGATCAAAAGGGATTAATAGTGCAATTAGTTGACTTCATATATCCTTTCTAGCCAGTGTTATCCTTACATTTTCGATTCCCAAAGGATTCCTAAAGTTTAAGAAGGTGATAAAGAGTCAGAATGAAAAAAGTGAGATTCCGGCAGGTCCTCTAAATAATTATTTTGGGGGATAATGAAATTTTACATCAAGGTCAAAATCATTTAATACTCTACCTGGGTGATCGTTGGATGGGTCTGGGATGAATAGACTAGTGAATACACAGTTTCATTTCTTTTTGGGAAATTAGCTGGGAATGCAGCTCAAATGATACCCAGGGTCCCAGGCACAAGCTATAGGTGTGAAATAGGGGAGTTGCATGTCTCACTGCGCATGTCTGAACAATGCATCTTGGGATGGATTCTGATAAAATCTGACATAGTAATATTTTGCAACATTTTTATCGAAAATTGCAAGACTGTTTTCACCAACATCATAGCTTGTATAAATGATATGTGAAAACCAAATGCATGATAGGAAAGATGGAGGCTTGTGTTATGTGAACATGTATAAGACATGGATATTGACATTAGAGCATTAATAAATAGCCCATGCTGAACATGGCTTGTTTTCTATTGATTTTATACTGTACCATTAGTCCCATAATTCCAGGCGAATCAAGATTCAAAATGGCGGCTATGCAACTCCCCTATTGGAAGTCGATATGACAACAACTCATGCTTGACAAATTGTGGCTAATTTACGGTTAGCAATGATTATTTGATAGAAACCATTGAGTCAAATTTCGATGCAATACGAGAATGAGAAAGTCAAAGGCGACAGGTGAAGAGTCTGGTAAATATTTGATATTGCTTGCCTACTGCCATGAGATATACCACTTAATATATGATGATTACAACCATTGAGTGTTGGTCAACAGATGCGGCAACAGAACCATCGGATTAAAGCTGCATTCACAGATAAATCAGCTCCAAATTATGTTTCTATATTAGTCATTGTGTATCGCTTATAGCACTGTAGAATGGGAGATTTTTTTTTATAGCAAATGGCACGATGGAGGGTTCAAACTGATTGAGACCCATCAGAAAACGGGACGAACCCCGAAGGGGTGAGTTCCCATTTTCTGAACAGTTCGGATCAACTGAACTGCACCCCAAACTGCACCTTTCTAACTGCTCACTTGTGTAATAAGGGGTGAATACGTTTTTATTTCTTCTTTTTATACAGGTAGATCCTCTGGATTGCTCCATATTTTCGTTCAGTATCCTATGACGCTATCTATTTTGTACATTTTATTTGTTAATAATACATTATAATACATTATCTAGTCCCTATGGTTCTTCAACACATTTAACCATATTTATACATTATTAATGAATCAGATATTCATACTTTCTTTCTCGTTATGTGTTGTCTCAAGTTATGGCATCCTAGTGGATTTTAAGTCGCTTCAATTATTCATAAACACAGTTTGTTAACAATGAACGACTTTAGTTAGGCCAAAAAAAATAGGTGTATTTCCGATTTACCCCCCTACCTAGAAAAACCTTACCCTACCTAACTTTTTTTTTACCATACCTGATTTTTTAAAAATCATATCTTACTTTTGGGGGATTTTTTGACAAAAAAAGCTTATGAACGCAGGAAAACGGGGTTTCCTAACCCAGAACTGTCAAAAAGCACATTTCCCATGTTTAAAACAACTATTGTTATGAAATAGACATTTTTTTCAGTTCCTGGAAGGTGATTTCAAAAAAAAAAAAAAGTTACCCCCCCTACCTAGTTTTTAGCCAGATAAATCGGAAACACACCTATTTTTTTTTGCCTTATAAATGACAAAATGATGTCGATAATGATAATGACACCTACTGATGATTACTGAAAACGAAATCGATAGTTTTTTCGTGAGTCCATGGCTTCCCCCATCACCCGACAACTACACCCCACACCCGAAATTTTCATTATTTTGTTAATTTGCTGTTCGACAGTGGCAATTTGGAGGTACAAAAAAGCGCAATTTGTTGAACTCTTAATATAAGCCTACCTCTTAAGGCACTGCTATCCTAACGTGTCGAGGGTCCCAATGTTTGAGAAAAATAAAGAGAGGCATATTCAAAGTACATATAAAATTATTTTGGTGAACACCGAAATGAATAAATTCTTAGAACATTTGGTTTTACTCTTAGAAGAAAGGCCCATAAAATGCTTCAATATTTCATGTTGGTGACTTTAATATTCAGTGGGAATGAAAAGAAGAAAGAAAAATAGAAAATTTCATTGTTCGAGCAAACCTTATCAAGACCTTGTCCCTCTGGACGCAGTTGTGTACGTCGTTTTTTATTATTTTGTTCTGGCTTTTCTAATTTTCTATTTCTTTCTTTAACACTGCTCACCTCCTTACCCTCCCTACATATTATCATGCTGTATCTCGACACAACATTTCAAACCAACATATGTTCAGTCACATACAACATGGGGTTTATATATTATTCTAGCTCTGTAACCCATTTTCTCCAGAGCTTGGGCCCTGGTCTATCAAGTGTCTTGTTTTTTTTTATACATGCATTGCTCTAAAAACAACGTATCTAGAGTGATTTACGCATAGTGCGTATTTCACTAGTGATTTACGTGGGGTTGTCATGGCAACCAATCTGTTTTTTTTACTAAGGTACCGGTAAAATCCAAATATATGATTCGATTTTTTTCTATTTTCATGATTAAAAGCATGTTTAATAAATCTGTTAACTAACTCGTTATTTGAAGTCGCTTGGAATATTGCCCACGTTGCTACACAACTCGTGCAATATTCACGCTCCTTCAACTAACTCGTTAGTTAACCTGTATGTATTCAACTCAGGTAATGCCACTTTAACTGCGATGCACATCAAATCTGCGTGTGTTGTATCAATATAACCAGAGTGCTCGCGCATTCCTACGAGGAGAGTCGACTTCCAGGAGATCTGGAAGCTAAGATGTCGCCCAATTGGCCTGTTTTGAGACAGGTGTTATTAACATTGATGATTTTGATTCCTGGTTCGCTGCAGCAATGTAAGTATTTGATATAGATGAAATAGTTATTTGTTATTGAATATTTTAAGGTATCACTGCCTCTAAGTGAATTTCACTTTAAATCTTTGAATAATTCCTTGAATTCAACTAGTCAGTATATCGAGAAAAGCACTTGAACAATATCTAACTACCAAGTTTCAACTGAGAGTTATATGATAAAAACAATGAAAAATTGATTTGAGAATACTTAATATGATACCACTTATAGCGCTTATGAATTTCATTTCCAATGTATGTTAAAGGTTAATTTGAATATAACAGTGTACCCCTTTCATCAATGACGAATAATCTGATTATTGTTCACTGTACATGAATAATGTAAACACACCAGAGAACATGGAGACCTCCCTTAGTTGGAGAACCGTCCTCTGTCAGCAAGAAACATATCGATAATAGATGTTTCTAAATCTAAATCTAATCGAGATATCTTTTTAAAATGTCGATTTGTTAGTACTTAAATTGCAGGGAAAAAATTAACAGTAGCACATTGTAGCACGTTCCTTTAGTGGTGGTTTTTAACATTGCGCTTGTAGGCCTACCACATTTGACAAAACTGTTCTTTCACTACTATATTATTGTACACTTGTATTATACGCTTAAAGGCACCACCCAGTAAACCTTGAAATTATCAATATTATCTTAGTTTATTTATTTTAAAATTTCAAGTCACTGCATTATACATGTAACCTGAAGAAAATATTCATTAAAAACATTGCTTTCGCTTCCTTTAGCAAGTCTGGGCTCGAGGGATATAGATGGATATACTGTTGAGATATTCGATCTTCTTGACTCATCAGCCAAGATTGATGATTCAAAAGCCGACTGCGAGGCCGAAGGGTGGATTCAACCAATCCTCGATAGTTCGGGGCTTTTTGATTTCTTCTGTGACACAATGACGACTGAGTAAGTTCAATATTTCACTAGACTGGTGATGGTATAATTATAAAATGGTAGTAAATTCAATCAATTGGTTATGTTCATATTTATTCGACACAATTATATCCACGATTTAAATGTGCAAGTATGTTGAGAAAATAACGTATATATCTGCATGTCCGAGGTGTATGTACAATGTATTAAGAAATAAAAGACAAAAACATATTATGGAACCTAACTTACAGTTAACTTTAAATTCAGAGATACATTTAATTGTAAGAGCCTTTTCTTGTTAAAAATGTTATTATAAAGGTCTACGATAAATCGCAGCACTCTCTACACATGGACGATTAATCGTAGAAGCAGCGGCGATTTGATTTGAAATCGCAGAAGACACTTTTTTCCCCTACGATGAATCGTACATCCAAATCGGCGCTGAATCGTGCATGTGTAGGGCATTTGGCACGATTTGGGACCCACGATCTGATGTACGATCTCAAATGGACAATTCCAAATCGTACGACGGATCGTGGATGCCAAATCGGCCCCCAAATCTTGACAGTGTATTCACCGCTTTACACAAGATAGACGTTGAAACGCACTTCAAGAATATAACATTATATCATTCTCTCTATTTGAATGGAATGTAAGGCTTTGATCAATAATGTATGTCTTTATACAGAAATAACATATGGGTGGATGCAACCGATGCGGCGGAGGAAGGAGATTATTTGTGGGGCAACAGCAATTCCGTGGACGACAACCTGTTTGAAGGATCAATATCAAGCAGTGGCGATTGCGCAGTCTTTAAGAAAACAGGCTCGGTATGCAAACTGCACGTGTTGGGATGCAACCCAAACGCCGGGGCCATGTGTCTGAAGGGTAAAACATCTAAAACAACCCTAGCAATATTCATCATTTACTCTAACACATGTTTTTTCAATTGTTATCTTAATTATTATACATATTTGATGGCATCTGGTTCAACTGTTTTGACTTTGTGACAATATTATATTATCTTTGTGTCCTGGAGGCTCAGGGTTGCAGTCCCAGGGCACAACTCATTGACGGTTTTTGTGATTTTGTACCATTCCTGCCGCATTTCAACCGCCTTCTGACTTGACACTATTTTTTCCAGGATCTAAATTCTCAACCTTGTAGGTCATTACCGTTGGACATCATTGTTTTGTATATATTTCATGTAATGCAAGGTGAGACTTTTTTTTTTCAGATTTGTTTCACCAAGTTTTAGCCCAGTGGCGGGACCAGGGAATTGGTCAATTTAATAGTTATATATAATGGTATTGTGAACATTATTAACATTATGCTTACTTATAGGCCATCTCTCAATATGATGAACTCGATGCTGGATATTCTGTAATGAATAGTGTAAGTATATGGGATGCGGAGGGTATTCTAGCCCAAGTTTTGCTTGGTGATCTTTAAATCGGTGGGTAAGTACACGACTATAAACTTTATTGAAGATATTCTAAGTTTGTTTTTTCATTTTCTTTTAAGTTTATGTTACAAATGCAACATATCAGTTACCTATATCTCACGGACATGCAATTTAATTGAAAGAACACGTATAATGATAGAAAAGCTGGCATATAAAAAATGTAAATGAAATTCGTAGTACAAAAACAGGAATTAGAATTGTGATAATTCATTTTGTTCTGGTTTTATTGTATTTATGTATATATGCTACTCGTAAATATATATGCGTGGATAAATACTACCGTGTAACTTTGCATTTTTACCTTTTGCTTCACTATTTTATGTTGTATGTACTCCTCTACTAGCCTATACTCTATTCTGTATTAAGGTAACTGCCTGAAGACCTGGATCTGATCCAGAGGTCAGTCTACCTAATTCTGTCAACCCTACATGTAAATTGTAACGCTTAAAGCCTGGGTTCCACTGCCCTGCTCTTCTCCCGCTACTGTTCCCGTTTCTTTGGTCCCGCTACTTTTAGAAGCTGGAGCAAGTAGCGGGAGGTACCCGCTTCAATTCAAACATGTTTGATTTGAAAAGTAGCAGGACCAAAGAAACGGGAGGAGTAGCGGGAGAAGTAGCGGGGCAGTGGAACCCAGGCTTTAGACTAGGGCTAACACAGGCGGGATTCTACACATGGTGGAACAGCGGGAGCTAGGGCTGATACAGGTGGGATTCTACACATGGTGGAACAGCGGGAGCTAGGGCCAACACAGGCGGGATTCTACACATGGTGGAACAGCGGGAGCTAGGGCTGACACAGGCGGGATTCTACACATGGTGGAACAGCGGGAGCTAGGGCTGACACAGGCGGGATTCTACACATGGTGGAACAGCGGGAGCTAGGGCTGACACAGGTGGGATTCTACACATGGTGGAACAGCGGGAGCTAGGGCTGACACAGGCAGGATTCTACACATGGTGGAACAGCGGGAGCTAGGGCTGACACAGGTGGGATTCTACACATGGTGGAACAGCGGGAGCTAGGGCTGACACTAGGCGGGATTCTACACATGGTGGAACAGCGGGAGCTAGGGCTGACACAGGTGGGATTCTACACATGGTGGAACAGCGGGAGCTAGGGCTGAGCTAGGGCTGACACAGGCAGGATTCTACACATGGTGGAACAGCGGGAGCTAGGGCTGATACAGGCGGGATTCTACACATGGTGGAACAGCGGGAGCTAGGGCTGACACAGGCGGGAATCTACACATGGTGGAACAGCAGGAGCTAGGGCTGACACAGGTGGGATTCTACACATGGTGGAACAGCGGGAGCTAGGGCTGATACAGGTGGGATTCTACACATGGTGGAACAGCGGGAGCTAGGGCTGACACAGGCTGGATTCTACACATGGTGGAACAGCGGGAGCTAGGGCTGACACAGGTGGGATTCTACACATGGTGGAACAGCGGGAGCTAGGGCTGAGCTAGGGCTGACACAGGCTGGATTCTACACATGGTGGAACAGCGGGAGCTAGGGCTGATACAGGCGGGATTCTACACATGGTGGAACAGCGGGAGCTAGGGCTGACACATGGTGGAACAGCTGGAGCTAGGGCTGACACAGGTGGGATTCTACACATGGTGGAACAGCGGGAGCTAGGGCTGACACAGGCGGGATTCTACACATGGTGGAACAGCGGGAGCTAGGGCTGACACAGGTGGGATTCTACACATGGTGGAACAGCAGGAGCTAGGGCTGACACAGGTGGGATTCTACACATGGTGGAACAGCGGGAGCTAGGGCTGACACAGGTGGGATTCTACACATGGTGGAACAGCGGGAGCTAGGGCTGATACAGGCAGGATTCTACACATGGTGGAACAGCGGGAGCTAGGGCTGACACAGGTGGGATTCTACACATGGTGGAACAGTGGGAGCTAGGGCTGACACAGGTGGGATTCTACACATGGTGGAACAGCGGGAGCTAGGGCTGATACAGGTGGGATTCTACACATGGTGGAACAGCGGGAGCTAGGGCTGACACAGGCTGGATTCTACACATGGTGGAACAGCGGGAGCTAGGGCTGACACAGGTGGGATTCTACACATGGTGGAACAGCGGGAGCTAGGGCTGAGCTAGGGCTGACACAGGCTGGATTCTACACATGGTGGAACAGCGGGAGCTAGGGCTGATACAGGCGGGATTCTACACATGGTGGAACAGCGGGAGCTAGGGCTGACACATGGTGGAACAGCTGGAGCTAGGGCTGACACAGGTGGGATTCTACACATGGTGGAACAGCGGGAGCTAGGGCTGACACAGGCGGGATTCTACACATGGTGGAACAGCGGGAGCTAGGGCTGACACAGGTGGGATTCTACACATGGTGGAACAGCGGGAGCTAGGGCTGACACAGGTGGGATTCTACACATGGTGGAACAGTGGGAGCTAGGGCTGACACAGGCTGGATTCTACACATGGTGGAACAGCGGGAGCTAGGGCTGACACAGGCGGGATTCTACACATGGTGGAACAGCGGGAGCTAGGGCTGACACAGGTGGGATTCTACACATGGTGGAACAGCAGGAGCTAGGGCTGACACAGGTGGGATTCTACACATGGTGGAACAGCGGGAGCTAGGGCTGACACAGGTGGGATTCTACACATGGTGGAACAGCGGGAGCTAGGGCTGACACAGGTGGGATTCTACACATGGTGGAACAGTGGGAGCTAGGGCTGACATAGGTGGGATTCTACACATGGTGGAACAGTGGGAGCTAGGGCTGATACAGGCAGGATTCTACACATGGTGGAACAGCAGGAGCTAGGGCTGATACAGGTGGGATTCTACACATGGTGGAACAGCGGGAGCTAGGGCTGACATAGGTGGGATTCTACACATGGTGGAACAGCGGGAGCTAGGGCTGACACAGGTGGGATTCTACACATGGTGGAACAGTGGGAGCTAGGGCTGATACAGGCAGGATTCTACACATGGTGGAACAGCGGGAGCTAGGGCTGATACAGGCAGGATTCTACACATGGTGGAACAGCGGGAGCTAGGGCTGACACAGGCAGGATTCTACACATGGTGGAACAGCGGGAGCTAGGGCTGACATAGGTGGGATTCTACACATGGTGGAACAGCGGGAGCTAGGGCTGAGCTAGGGCTGATACAGGTGGGATTCTACACATGGTGGAACAGTGGGAGCTAGGGCTGATACAGGCAGGATTCTACACATGGTGGAACAGCGGGAGCTAGGGCTGACACAGGCAGGATTCTACACATGGTGGAACAGCGGGAGCTAGGGCTGATACAGGTGGGATTCTACACATGGTGGAACAGCGGGAGCTAGGGCTGAGCTAGGGCTGACACAGGCAGGATTCTACACATGGTGGAACAGCGGGAGCTAGGGCTGATACAGGCAGGATTCTACACATGGTGGAACAGTGGGAGCTAGGGCTGACACAGGCAGGATTCTACACATGGTGGAACAGCGGGAGCTAGGGCTGAGCTAGGGCTGACACAGGCAGGATTCTACACATGGTGGAACAGCGGGAGCTAGGGCTGATACAGGCAGGATTCTACACATGGTGGAACAGCGGGAGCTAGGGCTGAGCTAGGGCTGACACAGGCAGGATTCTACACATGGTGGAACAGCGGGAGCTAGGGCTGATACAGGCAGGATTCTACACATGGTGGAACAGCGGGAGCTAGGGCTGATACAGGCAGGATTCTACACATGGTGGAACAGCGGGAGCTAGGGCTGACACAGGCGGGATTCTACACATGGTGGAACAGCGGGAGCTAGGGCTGACACAGGCAGGATTCTACACATGGTTGAACAGCGGGAGCTAGGGCTGACACAGGTGGGATTCTACACATGGTGGAACAGCGGGAGCTAGGGCTGACACAGGCGGGATTCTACACATGGTGGAACAGCGGGAGCTAGGGCTGACACAGGTGGGATTCTACACATGGTGGAACAGCGGGAGCTAGGGCTGACACAGGCAGGATTCTACACATGGTGGAACAGCGGGAGCTAGGGCTGACACAGGCAGGATTCTACACATGGTGGAACAGCGGGAGCTAGGGCTGATACAGGTGGGATTCTACACATGGTGGAACAGCGGGAGCTAGGGCTGACACAGGTGGGATTCTACACATGGTGGAACAGCGGGAGCTAGGGCTGACACAGGTGGGATTCTACACATGGTGGAACAGCGGGAGCTAGGGCTGATACAGGTGGGATTCTACACATGGTGGAACAGCGGGAGCTAGGGCTGACACAGGTGGGATTCTACACATGGTTGAACAGCGGGAGCTAGGGCTGACACAGGTGGGATTCTACACATGGTGGAACAGCGGGAGCTAGGGCTGACACAGGTGGGATTCTACACATGGTGGAACAGCGGGAGCTAGGGCTGACACAGGCGGGATTCTACACATGGTGGAACAGCGGGAGCTAGGGCTGATACAGGCGGGATTCTACACATGGTGGAACAGCGGGAGCTAGCAACTTCTTACTAACACGTTTGCAACATATATTAATATCACTTTCTTTCTTTAAAATATAACAAATATTTTAATCTTATTCAGACAGTTCTCACACAATATAATTTAAATATTTGTTATAATTAAGAACTAAAAGTAATAATTTATGCAATAATTTATTTTTTCTAGAATAAGAAAATAGCACATAGAAATCCCCAACGCGAATATCACAACAATGACTGGAATCGCGGGACATCAAAGGTATGTAAATGCACTGAATCATTATATTTAACACAACATCTGAGGGAGGAGTGAGCTAGTGGTCTATTTCCTTTAGTCAACACAGGACATTCAACATTTTCAGGCATATATATAACAGAAGCAATCGTTGACTAAACAGATATAAAATAATAATAATGAAATGATATAAACATAAATAATAAAATAATATGAATATAAATGATAAATATGCGAAGTGTTTTACATGCTTCCATTAATAATCCCCCCATCTTTATCAACAGAGCCTGACAACCAGTACATCAGTCCACAAGAACTTCCAGCCAGAAGATTTTCACGCCGACCCCAAAACCCTCAAATTCACGGCCGGTTGTATGCAACAAGTGCTCCCACAACCTAATCTATTCTTGCAGTTCCCTGATTGCTAACATTGTGCAACAAGGGGATGCAGCTAGAAGTTAGCATCATTTATAAAAGATAATTTTAAGTTGGGTAGTTGGAATATATACATGTAAATATTATATGGCTGCTCACATCTATGGCCATGTAGTATAAGCAAACATAATAACGTTCCATAGCAACTTCTGCCAAAGAGAGCCACTGCATTACACAGTTTATAATTCATATTTAATCTACAAGTAAATATAGCAGATCAATAGTTACCAGGCCAGTGAACAGACGAGCAACTCCAGCCAACCAGAACCATTATAAGGGTTCACCTTTCATCTTGTTACAACCTATTTCAATGTGAATAGACTAGCGCCAAGTCCCTCAGTCTATTAAATGTGAATAGACTAGCACCAAGTCCCTCAGTCTACCTCAATGTGAATAGACTAGCACCAAGTCCCTCAGTCTATCTCAATGTGAATAGACTAGCACCAAGTCCCTCAGTCTATCTCAATGTGAATAGTCCAGCGCCAAGTCCCTCAGTCTATCTCAATGTGAATAGACTAGCACCAAGTCCCTCAGTCTATCTCAATGTGAATAGACTAGCACCAAGTCCCTCAGTCTATCTCAATGTGAATAGACTAGCACCAAGTCCCTCAGTCTATGTCAATGTGAATAGACTAGCACCAAGTCCCTCAGTCTATCTCAATGTGAATAGACTAGCACCAAGTCCCTCAGCCTATCTCAATGTGAATAGACTAGCACCAAGTCCCTCAGTCTATCTCAATGTGAATAGACTAGCACCAAGTCCCTCAGTCTATCTCAATGTGAATAGACTAGCACCAAGTCCCTCAGTCTATCTCAATGTGAATAGACTAGCACCAAGTCCCTCAGTCTATCTCAATGTGAATAGTCCAGCACCAAGTCCCTCAGTCTATCTCAATGTGAATAGACTAGCACCAAGTCCCTCAGTCTATCTCAATGTGAATAGACTAGCACCAAGTCCCTCAGTCTATCTCAATGTGAATAGACTAGCACCAAGTCCCTCAGTCTATCTCAATGTGGTTAGACTAGCGCCAAGTCCCGCAGTCTAGTTCAATGTGAATAGACTAGCACCAAGTCCCTCAGTCTATTAAATGTGAATAGACTAGCACCAAGTCCCTCAGTCTATCTCAATGTGAACAGTCTAGCAATAGCATATAAAATTGATTAGACCCCAAAGACCGTCAACCCATCTCAATATGATAAGATTGGCCACAAAGACCACAAAGTCCTGGTTTGGTCAAGTTACTTTCAGACAGGTAGAAATAGAATGAACAAAAAGTAAATGATCTGTAGTTTTGTATCGTTGGTAGCTGAGAATGCAGCTTTAACAGGATAAATAATAGTAATGATAATAGATTTTTATTCTCATAAGACATTTAAAAATGTAAATATAAGTGCGGACTAGAGGTTGAATATGAAAAAATGGAAAAAGGAGTAACGTTATTATCTGTAATGTGTACAGGTCTCCCAAATACCCCCGAAAGAAGATGTATATAAAATGCATAAAGTTTGGGTATTCATGAGCCGAGTCGGTAGTAAGTGGGACTTAGTAGGGACCAAGGAGTTGTCTTCTGTTTTTCCTCTTTAAAATTCTTCCTAAACAAAACAAAAAAAGCTCAGGATATAATATTATATAGCCTAGTTGAGCATTGGTATTACTATAACATTAGCCCTGTAATTGTTCTTAGAAATGTAAATGAACCTAATTTTACCGCATTTCATGCAATTGTGGTTGATATGTTATCCGCGCGCTGTTAGACTTGTATCGTTGAATGACTTTAAAAGTTCAATCAAGGGAGTAAGAAGGACTAGCTCCGCTGAAAAAAAATTAATGAAAACCATTATTTAACTTGCACTTCTACTTTAAAGTCGAATTCCCAGCTTAATCAACCAAGCGGCGGGTAATTTTATTTGGCGGGAATTTATTGGAATTGATGGGTTTTATGTCAGGATTATCCCAATTTCCATCTTTGCCATTACTCTGCATGTCCCGATTTTGTCACTAATAAAAAGACTGCGACAATATGTCACGCCCATATTTTAAGCTTTATCTAAATCACACAGATATTACGTACCGGTAACCTTAATTATATTCAATTTCCATAATTATTAATAATCAACAATGAGCAAATCCATGTATAATATTAATATTCTAGATATGTTATTTGTTGCATCCCTTCTCATCCATATTCATGAGTTGGATAGGAGCCAGGTAGGCCTATAGTCACACCTGAACGGTGAACCTTGATCAACAATTGACTTTCCTTTTTCCTATTTGATCGTAATTGAAGATCCAAAGGATCTAATTAATGTATGAACCAACGATGTATGTGAGTGACTTGTAAGCTAGCTGACCTTCCAACAGGGAGGTTAATTACTTGTTCCACCTTACCTCCTTCTGTGAATAAACTCTATAAGAAAGTGCAATACACGTTTTTGTAGCTCGTTCTTGTTGTCGCCTGATACTGACCGACATTTATGCACTACTCACTTATTTGCATAGTAGCCTTCCCGAAGAGATAGGCCTACTGATAAATTCAGGAAATATTACCTAAGTGCATGTCTACAATTATAAATATAATGTAGGCTTATAGCGGTAAGCCGTACATTAGCCTAAATTAATATTAAGTTATTTTTTCAAAGTGACTTTATAGCCTATTATATTTTTATTTGATCTATGTAGGCCTATACAATTTAAGTTACATAATCCCTGCGAAATTATTTTCAATAATCTACCCAGCTAACTTTCAGATGGGTACATAAAGAATGGACCAAAACTTAAAAGTAGGAAATATCATATTTAAGCCTAATTGTACCTAACTAACGGTATAACTGTCGGTAGAAATGAAATTTACTTTTCATATAGACATGTAGACCTTTTTGTCATATTATTGCACATTGTATTTTAACGAACTAGCCTACTGGGCAAATAAAAGATTTTCTTATCTTATCTTATCTTAGGCCTCAGATTTCAATGGCCTAATTGAAATCAGCTTTAAAATTAGTCTCTTTGGAAACCCTCAATATTATGATACTAGCGTGAAACTTAAAGATCAGCAATATAGTAGGCCTACTTCTGCGCATAATCCTGTCATCATAGATTGATCAATTACCTACTGAGAGATAATAATTAAGACAACAGATATGTATAGCGGTTGGACATTGTGGGCCACCATATCAGTGTTGATCAGTAGCGCTGGGTAAAGGTGAAGGTCACAAGCCTCGGTTTCAACCAAAAACCATCATGGCGGACAAGGAGCAAGTTCCTGCTGAAAACAAGACAGAAACATCTGATAATCCAGCTAGTAAAGATGTCTCTGAGAAGAAACACGGGTCGGATGATGCCGAACTTGACGATCTGTTAGACAGTGAGTTAAAATGGGATACTTTATTGAATTCGTCTGCGTATCAGCGGACTTTTCCTGTGAATGACGCGGCGTTTACTGAACACGCGTGACTCAAGGTTTGTCTTTGGATGTCAGCGACTCTCTGAAGCACTGTTGGACTTTGACTCAATGTTATCGGTTACAGTTGCCCGTATTTAAAGCGAATTTCGTATGTTGTGATTGTAAATTCCACTTGTTGTCATTCTGTGAATTAATCTCTATGATTAAAACCCCATTATATATGCTGGCCTTGCCCTTGGGATGGGGTGATGTTGTAGATACATGTCAGTGGGGCCGAGGGTGGGCGTGGCGTCGTACCCCAACGTGCAGTTGTCTGCCGGGGTACGTAGGGATGTTGTACAGACCTCAAGCTACCTCAGAGAGGAGGATGTCGGGATGCTTGGAGATGTATAGCATGAAAAGCATAATTATTGACATGATGATCAGTGTTTTATTGAGCCCTATTTCTCGTTTACTATCTATACTGGGGTGTGTCGGCGAGGTATTTATAATTAAAGGGGAAGTTTAAGGTGACTCAGTACTGATCTTGTGTATTCAACACATATAGCTCAGTACTGATATATGTGTATTCAATACATATAGCAGGGAATATCAGCATTATGCAGACGAAGTATGTATGTTAAGTCTTGATATAAATATTTCAGATAGAAAATTTATGCTGATTTTTGGTGTGGGAGTTAGTATCTACGATCCCTATACATCCATATTAAATTTCATTAAAATTTATGGAGCCATATGTGTATAAATCAAATAATTATTAAGAATTTTCTCATTTTTAGCCAATTTTCTCATAATTAAGTTGTAACACAAAAAAATCGGCCTGGAAATTCATGCTGATTTTTGGTGTGCGAGTTAGTAACTATGATAGCTGTATCCATATAGAATTTCATCAAGATTTATGAAGCCATTTTTGTTCAAATCAAATATTAATCAGGAATTTAATTTTTTTCCCAATTTTTCTCATAAATAAGTCGTAATATAGAAAAATTTAGCCTGGAAAGCCATCATGATTTTTTGTGTATGAGTTGATAAATACGGTATCTACATTCATATTAAATTTAAAAAATATTCATCAAACATTTTTTTTTAAAACGCTGATTGTCATCAGCCAAAGTCAATTTTGCTAGTACCCCGTACTGCCACTAGGGGGCTTCCAGGGGGCTAACTCAGGATCTGAGGAAAAAAACATTATCTGATGATAAGTATATATATGTTGAATGTCTGGGTGAAATTTGATGTCTGAATTCATGTCAGAACCATTTTAAACGAATTATGTTAATAAATCACTCAAATGTAGTAAAATTACTCAAATATGATTCATTATTTCTATCTCCATACTGCCATAGCATGAAAACTAGCCTGGTGACCTATGTTTTTTTTTCACTCGATAATGATTATTTCATGTCAACTATCATTGGTAAAAATTTTAGAAAAATTCATCAATAATCAAAATCACTACTGAGTCACCTTAAAGTTCAATATTAAAGAGGCTCAGTTTATAGGCTAAGTCTAACCATGACATCAGGCTATGTCTCGCTTACTCACCTCATTTCTCAACACTCGAAGGTGCAATTAAGCCTCATATCGTAGCAAATGGCCAGTAAATCATTGAGATAGGCATACATAATGTCATGTTGTCACATGTTCAATTAATTAAGGTTAAATCAAAATTAAGGAGTCATTTCCCAAACTATCGTATTTAAGATCGCTCACTAAGTGACACAACGTATTATTACACTCCAGTAGTGGCCTTGCAATATTGTCTGCACACAAAGTCACAAACCAATGGTCTTGAAAAGCCTCCAATATTGTATTTGAGGCATATCTGGTCGATACAGGAAATGGGTAATATAGTAGTTAATTTTTGTTAGTAGTAGGCCTATGCCGTATATATAGAAACCTTTTATTCATCTTTTTAAAAATCAGGTCGATGTTAATAGATATGTTTGGGGCTATGTTTTATTATTACCGTAAATATGTATACACATGTACTAGTGTGCTATTTGTATAGCCGGGGCAAAGACCAGAACATGTGTGAAATATCTGATAAGACGCCCTCTGACGTGTGTCTTCCTGTTTGGTTTACCGATCGTCATCTGCACCAGTCATTTCTTCTATTTATTCAGATATTAACCTCGGTTACCTATGTGATATGATATATATTTATTTCGTCAAATTTGTATTCGGGTACGGCAGGTTATTTTTAAAACATTTACATTTTTCAATTTCAATTTACTTAAATTCCCCATGTCGCCCGGAGGCAGTCTTCCCCTGACACCTGGATGTGTATTTATCTAAAAAGTCCTCTTGAAAAAAGTCTCCATTAAAGCCTTGACATATTGATAAACCACAATCACAGAGTTATGTCCCGTAAAGATTACTCTTGTGGCAGTTGATGTCTGCTTGTTGGTCATGATATTGTCAGGTCATTAAACAAGAGACAGTTTTTTGCATGGGTCGTTTATTTATGATAAGTTAGTATTAATTTTATAAGATATAAATTAATAAAAAGATTTTATAATACAGTGAAGTGGTATTATAAATGAAATAAAAATATTTTAACATTGATCGATTGAATCGCCGATGACACAAATGAGTTTAGACACAAAAGTATTACAGTCACCCCCTTTGGAATTATTATTTATAGATTTATAGTTATTGTTCTCATGGAGAAGGGTGGGGAATAAAATACTCGATGTTGTTTGTCTGACAGTTTGTCCAAGAATGAGTTCGTGGGGTGCCGTTGGTGGCAGCATAGTGCTTCCTGGTTTCCTGGCGCGCATGTCAGAACTGCCGATCAATAACATATCAATTTCTGCATAAATTAAAATATCTTTGTCTGTCTTGATACTGTCAGTTAACTTGATTACTTTAAATCTCAAGGTGCACTTGAAGACTTTGATAAAGCCGCCCCCAAGCCTGCAGCCCCGGATGTTGCTAAGCAAAGCGCGGTTCCAGAACCAGAAGCACAGGTAAGTGGACCCAGGCATAATTAAGAGAGATTTATTTTAAAACAAATTTTATTGGCAAAATTTCAGATTAATGCGATACGTTTTATTTGCCAATGAACACATATAAACTTGATCATTACTATTTAAATTACATCGAGATACCCAATTAATGTATACCCTTCCTTGTATTAATTACTTTGAACATTTTTCTAAGCTTTATGACTCTATATTCTGCATATAATACCTCATCGATATCAGGTAGTCTATCCAAAAAATGACAATATGAACAATATAAACATACAAACATGTACTCCTTTGGGACGTGTGTTACTCGATTGCGTTACCACAACTGAATCTGCGCGGATTCAGATCGCACATTCCACCTGTCCTCCCCTGGCAACAACCAGGGTAACGTGCGGTAACATTAGCAACAGTATCCATGTACTTTTATGTGTGCTTATTTATGGCTCTAGGGCCCATATTGTTGACACATGAGAGACAAAGATTACAAATAACGACTTAAATTATGGAATTTATCCATTTGCTTTATTATTCTCTGTTTTTTGGCTAATGTAATTGTGGTTTCGGCCCAGGGCCCCATCGGGCGCTAGCTTGGTCAATTTTTTGGTTATTTTCTTTTTTTCCCTGTCTAAAAAATAAAGCAATTTCCCGCACCAGATTAAAAAAATCATTTTTTAGCTCTAGGCACCTCAATTAACTGTATACCTTGCCACCTGCTTAATGACTATTGTTGTGTGTGAAGCCGCAGATGCCCCTACCGCCAGAGATGGCCATGTTCGAGCAGATGTTTAACACTGAGGCTATGGGAGGCATCGACATGCAGCAACACTTCGCCGAGGCCATGCAGTCCCTTCTCACCGAGGATCCAGACCTCATGAAAAACATGCAAACCTTCACAGACAGCGCCAGTAAAGTTGGTCAGTGACATATATCTATTTTTTTTAACAGATTTTATTTCGGATAGATTTCACATTATAGTGATACGTTTCATTCAACGAAGAAAACTAACTGATTCTAACCATTAAATACATCATTATTACCTTTATTTCACATACATATGCTATATAATTCCGTATCATTTTAAAAAAAATCTGTGGCCCACATTAAAAACATACTCAGTTTTAAAATCACTTCTTTGGGGTCCAGGTGGCGCCGGTAATGAGAACGTAACGGTTTTTGGGTCAAGGTTTTTGATTAAATTTAAGGGGATTACAGGTGTTACACTAACAGTCATCCATGACAAGTTTGACTTTCACGATTCTTTGCTCGTCTGATATAGCATCCAGTTACTGGCTTGGCTTTACATACCTTTTCAAGTAGAAGACTTACTAAGACGACATTTGAATAACTTTTAAGATGTCTTACGTTAATAATCAGAACTATTTTTTAATTCGTATATAAAAGCATATAATATATACAAAGGTAAAGATATTTTTCCAAATTTTCATCATTGAAAATTTCCAATTCTCAATCAATTCTAAGAAAATAATAAAAGAAGAAAATAAATTTCACGCAGATTCCGCCGGTCATGCAGCTTCAATGATTCTAACCAATAAATACATCAATACGTTCCATATTGAAATTGATGAAGGAATGTGAGTATATTTGACTAAATATATTCGTCTCCATTCAGATGAGTCTCCAGAATCTCAGAAGGAATTCGCGGATACGCTGACTGCTACGCTCTCAGGTCTTTCACAAAATACACAGAATATGCAGGTTAGAATTGATCTGGTTTATTTAATTCAATGAAGGTAGATCACTTTCCATACATGGTAGAACGTGAACTCTGTGATAGACTCGACCAAATGTTGACCTTGAAACATATATACAAAGGCCCAAGCACGAGAAATGGTTACACCCGATACAGTTACCAAACCTTTTTTATTTAGAATTTGCATACAGCGTATCCTCAGACAAGTGATATCATTTTACAATAGTATAAAATATTAACCAGTGTTTTTATAAATGACAGATAAGAAAGTGAAGCCATTGACATGGGCTCACGGTATGTGTAAATCAGTTATTATTCACCATGGTCTTCTGCCTACTGTCTAAGTCTAATCATAAAATTGAAAGATTACTGATACTAGTCTACACAATCAATAAATGAATGATTACATAATGAGGTGAGTGAGATAGCATGAAGATACCGCTTGACTCCTCACTGTATGCATAAGACATGTTTTATCTTGCCTTTACTGAGTATCCTACAGTTCGATTGAAGTAGGAAATTGAAGTAGGAAAGCTATAGATGTTTTCTTTAGGATAAAAATAAATGGATCGACGATGATGTCTATTTTTTCGAGAAGAGATCCTTTCTTATGACTGGATAGTTGAGGTTTAAAAAGATAATTTGGTTTTGTAAAACTCTAAACTCGTACCCACATGTTACTAAGTTTTAATGTGTATGTTTGCGTCGACAGATGTTCCTAACTGTAAGAAAATATAGCTTCTCCCGCTAGTGTTTTCTTTGTGTTGAACGTTTAAATTTCTGAATAATTATATTTCCGCATTTTCGTTCAAAATCGTTGTTGATTAATCAAAATTCTGGCTTAAAATAGTTAGTCGTACCCGAGAGTATACTCACTCACACATTTGTAAACTTACGTGATATGTTATTAGGAGGGTAGCCTCTAAGTGTTTTTCTGTTTTAAGTTGTATTTCGATTGAATGGGCGCAGCCTCCTTTTAGTATCACTATAGGAAAGGTATACTCTATACTGAAGGCTCTGTCGCACCCCTGGCTTAGTCTAAATTGGAGGGGTGGCCTGTCAGTGGCCACATGGGTTTGTTTTGACTGTGTTGGCTGGTGCTGTTAAGTGGAGGATCGTATTGGCTTGGCCTGTTTGCTGTGAGTGACAGGGAGGGAGGTATACAGACTGAGTGAGTGCTGTGAGTGACAGGGAGGGAGGTATACAGACTGAGTGAGTGAAGCCTGTTGGCTGTCCTGTTGGCTGTGATTGACAGGGGGTTGGCTACTAGGCAGGGGGTTGGCTACTAGGCATACCTACTAGGCCAGGCCTACAAGTGTGATCTTACAAGCTACATCCTGTAAGATCTTTATCTTTGGATCTGTAGACTGTCATCTGTACATCTGTGTCAACTGATTTCAGTGAGAGGAAATATCTGAGGAGATCATCAGATAAGTTATGTAACTGAAGTGTAACATCACTGTGATATGCCTCCTGCTGATTGTGGCCCAGAGTGGAGGAGGCCAGGTTTGGAAGTGAGTGATGGTTGCCATGACAACATCCATGTGGAGTCATATTCATGGCAATGAGGGTTAGTGAGATGAGATGAGCAAAGTGATTTAGTTTTGTGATTTAGTTTACAGTCTAGCTGTAAATGTTACATACTTCTTATACTTTCATATTGTAGGGTATTGATGGGATAGAGGTAGGAGCACAGGTTCAACTGAGCAATCCAATGGAACACCCAACAATCGCATGATCCACAAATTAATACGAAAAAAAGAAATACAAAAAAAGAACTATATACTAAAAATTAGAAGCAAAAGAAAATAGCAGTTAGGCAAATCAGCTGGGCTACCCTCCTAGTATCGAAAGATACTATAGCAATTGGGCAGTAGTATGTTGTCTTGTCATTGTCTTAGAATCATGGTAGCGCAGGTGAGAAACTAACAATTGGCTGAAAACCAGGGAATCGAATGCCACTGGGTTGAGGTTTCATCATTTGTAGGAATTTTGATTAAAGTGTTGTGTGTGAAAATAAATAAATAATAGGAAGACCACCCACCAACTCCCAACTGTAGTCTCAGGAAGTAATTCCAAATGTAGTATATGAATAACAGTAAAAATGAAGTGTATATATGACGAAACGGTCGACGAATGTATAACATAAAGGTAGCCTGTACTGGTTGCCTAAAATTAGAAATACTATATAGTGAACTCTGTATGTCTGTATATCTAAATCACTAGTAGAATAGTTCAAGCTTCTTAATACTCATGATATGGAAAGGATGTAAAATGATTGTAAATGACTCTAAGACAAGTGATGTAATTGAAATTGATTCAAATCAAAATTATTTTAAGGACTAGCCGGAAGAACTATACGCAGCCGCGTATAGACGTCGAAGCCCGATTCATATTTTCTGTAACTGTATAATGATTGATTGAATAAAAATTCTTATATATATATAAGTATCACTCAATCTCAGGGATTTAAACAGTACTAACACATGGGTAGAAATTATACATTGTATAAAAATGTGCATCCCATGGAACCTAGCACAGATTTGTTTAAGGTCAATTTTTACTTCTTTCACATATTGTTGCTACAGAAAGCACAATAACTATGTAGACAGATAGCTGGGATGGGAATGATCTGATACTGTACTAGGTATAATTTGGTGTTTCCATATACTTAAAGTATATGGGATGGGAATGATCTGATACTGTACTAGGTATAATTTGGTGTTTCCATATACTTAAAGTATATCTGGACATTTTCTTGACTAACTGTGTTATATTTGTTGTTTCAGTCTGAGCTGTCTGAGGATGAGTTAATGCGTGCCATGTCCAGCCTGGGGATGGAGGACGGTGTTGGGGAAGGGGACATGGACTTCATGCCTATGATGCAGGGCATGATGAAAAGTCTCCTTTCTAAAGAGGTCCTCTATCCCTCCCTCAAAGACATCTCCCAGAAGGTGGGTCTCACTCTTTACTCTAGTTCTCTAAAGAGGTCCTCTATCCCTCCCTCAAAGACATCTCCCAGAAGGTGGGTCTCACTCTTTACTCTAGTCCTCTAAAGAGGTCCTCTATCCCTCCCTCAAAGACATCTCCCAGAAGGTGGGTCTCGCTTATTACTCTAGTTCTCTAAAGAGGTCCTCTATCCCTCCCTCAAAGACATCTCCCAGAAGGTGGGTCTCGCTCTTTACTCTAGTCCTCTAGAGGGAGACACTGTCTGAGTCTGTATACAAATTTTAAATAAAAGAAAACTTCATAAGAGAACATTCCAGTTCAAGGGTTCTTATAGAAGAGGCACGATGTCTAATAAAGTTGTCCTGTTTGTGTTAAACACTTGATTTGGTGAGATGAACATTTTATTGACTAAGAAGAAAAATACGATGTATACATATCAGAGAGAAGAAAACTGTAATTGTTTTATTTTATAATGCCATAAAAACGAGCGAATTGCGACTATTCTGGTAGATAGTCACTTCCATTCATTGACAAGTGATATTGTGTATCTACTTTATTTTTTGTAACATGCATAAACCGACTTGAAAACCTCCCTTATGCCGGTTCATGTTCAGTCCCATATAGTCCTAGACGTTAAGATTAAATTGAATAGACCTAACAGCAAACAAAATATATTGATGATATGAAAATGTGATTCAAGTATCGACGTATCCATTGATGATGACGTAAGAACTGTAGGTCTTATTATATATATGTAGATGTAATACCCATGGTAATACTATAAGATCATTTTTTTAACATACATGTATAAAATCAGCATCCTCTGAGAACAGTACTCAATTTCTCCGCCTTTCCAGTACCCTGCCTGGTTGACAGAACACAAGGACACAATAGAGGCGGAGGACTACAGTAACTACACGGCGCAACACGGGGTCATGGTGGCCATCTGCACCATGTTTGAGGAGGAGAAGGACGAAGATGCGCCAGAAGTGAAACAACAAAGGTTTGAGAAGATCCTCGACCTTATGCAACAGGTGAGTGGCAGCGGCCGGGATGAGTTTAATTCATTTTATTCCATGAGTTGTTTAATTATTTATTCCATGATTTGTTTAATTATTTATTCCATGATTTGTTTAATTTATTTATTCAATGATTTGTTTAATTATTTATTCCATGATTTGTTTAATTATTTATTCCATGATTTGTTTAATTTATTTTATTCCATGATTTGTTTAATTTATTTATTCCATGATTTGTTTAATTTATTTATTCCATGATTTGTTTAATTTATTTAATCCATGATTTTTTAAAATTATTTTATAATTTGTTTAATTCATGTTATTCCATGATTTGTTTAAGTGTGGCGTAAATATATATGTCATGCGTCACAGGAAAATGAGGCACGAAAACTTAATTTTGAGATACTTGAAAAGATGAGATCCAACGATGTAAACCTATTGAAAACCTTTTAGAAATCTTAAAAGTATTTGTATTTCTTTTAGATTTGAAAAAACATTAGTGCTATTTCTTGATCACTAGAGGCGTATTTTATTCTATTCTAGTCAGTGGCTGGTTTATATTATCACAGACCAGCTGTGTTTCCTCTCTACACCTCAATTTGTTATGTTTAATTCTAGATAATCTACAACATCTAACCTGCCACCAGTGTTATAATGATATAATAATTAAATGATGGTAACCTTTATTTCTTCAGATGCAAGGGATGGGGCAGCCTCCAAAAGAGATATTGGGAGAAATGGTGAGTACATTGTAGGCAAATATTAAACCAAGTTTGGTAACATTACATTTACACGATACACATCATTGATGGTATTATTAACAGAAGGTTTGCTATATTATAGTAGGCTACATGGAATTATTCTATAAATAAAGTTGCATGGTACAAAAAACAAGGGATACTAAACATAATTTTTGTTACCTTTCTTGGATATGTTTGTAATAAGGGTACTTTATCTTTAGTGGCCTTTATGGAGAATGAATGTTAAAAACTCACCCAAATTTAATCTAATATATTACCAATGAATCTCATGATTTTACCAAATTTCCAACTTGCATATGTGACAGCTTACATAGACCTACACATTGCTAAAATAATTAGTTTGGTAAAATTGAAGGTTTTGAAATCTTTATTACAAAGAAGATACTAATAATTATCTTAGCAATGTATAAAAGGCACCAAGATATTAACGTCTAATTTTAATTTTATTGTTTCAGATGCCTGGTGTAGAGTTCAATGAACAAGGAAACCCACGGTTACCCAACATGGGCGATCAGTGTTCCATAATGTGATGACGTCATTTAGCGTCCTTAGGTTCTTTTTAAATTTCTAATTATATAACATTCTCTGCCTCTGTAAACAACCAATCGTGGCTATGAACATAATATATTAGTGATGATTCTGTGAGAGTAGTTTTACCAAGATTTTAGAAGAGGAATTGAAGAATGTGTGTTATGTATGAAAGTTGTTAGAGTGTGTTTGAGAAGGTTTGAAATAATGAAGGAATGACTTTGTTAATGTGATGCGTGCAGAGCCTGTGTTAGATTAATTATGAACAGTGTCTATGTATATTGGGGATTCCATTATGATGTAAGGTAGGGTATCGGGGTTCCAGGCCATTGAAAGCCTTGAATTTGAACAAATAAATTCCTGGCCTTGAAAATGGTCAGATCATGGGTTTGGGGATCCGTATTGGGAGCACTTATATGCACCTGGCATTGAATGTTGAAGTTGTATTCCACTCAATAATTATATCAAGTTCATCTGCCTCAATTTGTTGGTTTGTAATTTGAACTGTTGTGTATATTTCTGTGCTGAGGTGGTTAAGATGTTCTTGCTCATTCAATGAAAATAATAATAATAATAAAAGAAATCTTAATGATTTGCAATTTAAAACTTGTGACGCGTTGTCTATTCATCTCATTTTGTTCAAATAATCAGATTTTTCTTTTTGTTTACAAAGTAATTTTGATGTGACCCCTTAAATCAGGGCTGAAAGTCTTGCTGAGTTGTTTTTTTTATTTTTGTTATTTCCTCTACGGCCAAGACATTTAATAAAGTTCAAATGTAAATACACATTGTCCACCATGGATACTTTCAACTGTTTATGGGTCAGATTTTCAGAAAATGTAAAATCGGCAGGTCTACACATTTAGTAAATTCGGCTAAATTAAGCCGCAATTTGGTCAATACTAGGTAAATTCGAGTATATTCGGCATTGCATTGATTCTAGCAATGTGTTTGGTTATTTTAAACTGTATTTTGATTCATTTTTTGTCCTAAATTTACGTTATTTGAGAAGATTGGTGAAGACGAATTGTACGTTTTCTGGTGATTTCAACTGTTTATAAGATTGACAGAACTCTAGGACGACCATGTGTTCTTACCAAGCAGCTTCCTCATAACCAGGATGATTCAGGGAGGTATATACAAGGGAGTAGCAACCACTCATTGACTGAACCAAAATATCCGCAACTGGGACTTACTTTAGCCACTGCATGCCAGGTGACACTGCAGTACTGTTGTCAGCAATAGTACCACATATAGCCCAGGTAGTTTGATTGCCCTTTACCAGGGAAGAGCATACTAGTGATGCACAGGGGCGGATCCAGGATTTTCAAAAGGAGGGGGCGCGGTTTCAAGTTTTATTTTAAAGGACATATTTATATGTTATATTCTAATTAATTGATTGGCTTTTGTTCTGCAATGCTTTAAATATTTAGAGATGCGTCTCACTTATGATGATAGTACTAAATAATATTAAAATCACCCAAAAAGAATTGTCACTCTGTGCGGAATGTGTGGCTAGAAATTATTTGTTAAATTTAAGGGTTTTGGTTTTGAACTTTTCTTAAATACAGCATTAGTTATGCCTCCTCACTACTCAAGGATTCATTTTAAGAGCATACAAGTATTTTCCTTAATGCCCAATGTCATTATAGATTTATTTTCAATTTTAGATTTTACTTCTTAAGATTAAAGTAACATTGGGGAACTCTCCGAACTCACATTGGCCTGCTTCTGAGAATTATTTAAGTTGTATAAGGTAATAAAGATCACAAAGTCAGTGCAGCTATCTGTACATTAAGGTTTCATGAAATAGTTTGTGTTCTAGATATATTTGATACTTGAAGGTGCATAGATTTATGTCATCAACTATAATCAAACTATTTCTTAACCTATTTACACCCCCTCTCACACACCCCTCTCTAAGAAACTGAGAATCTCCGAACATTCTAAGGCAATTTAAAAGATTCCAACAGGGTTCAAGCCATGTGATGATATTTCAGGCCCTTCGACCTACCTAATAGTTAATGTTTCCAATTAACCCTTGAATTTATTTGCCTCAATTCTAGGCTTTTCCGAGCCCCATTATTGGAATACAGTTGATAAAGTGTACATAAAATTATATCCTATTTCATAATAATAGTGTTATAAGAATGTTTTTCTTGTGTTTTTTGGACCAAAATATTTCTAGCTTGATTTTGAAAAGGGGAGGGCGTGCGCCCCCGCGCCCTCCCCCTAAATCCGCCGCTGATGCACTTATAAATAGTTGGCGCTAATAGTAGTGGCATTACTTTCAACTATATACCACCCGTGCATATTGTTCGTTGCTACTCCCTTGTATATACCTCCCTGGTTGATTTAATTATGCTCGCAGTGACAACCAATAATATTAAACAATCACATGAGAGTAGGCTATATTCCTCGTAAAATTAACCCAGATCCTAAGAATTATTACACGTCTGAAGTACAGCTTTTAATTGATGCTCACATTGACTTAAGTAAGAATAAGTATATTTAGTACTATTCACATCACATCTTTATTTAGATTATGCCCAATATTATGTTATCTTCGTCATATAAAAAAAATCAATTTTTACCAGCCGGATTTAAGGGAACTGTTATACGTAGTGTAACACAAAGGAAAAGGAGCTGTAGCGTAGAGTATAGTAGCGTAGCTTTATTGTCGATCTTAAGTGCTGTAAGGGGGTCACAACCCTTCATTATATGCTAGGGGGACACCCTGCACGCAGGCAGGTGCTCCCTGATTGGGCGGCGATGGCGCCCAATCAATATAGAGATTAACATCAGTTGGGCTTGACCCATCAGACAGGTAACATGTATGTAGGAAATAAAATTTTAGGGTATGTTACCACGAGGTATAACAGAACCCACTCTTTAGCACGTTTTCTCTAGTGTGAATAACTAAATATCTAAATAAAATATTAGAGGAATTACACTTACTCACTATTCATAAAACATGATACAAATTCTAACGAACAATGCTTAATCCTCAGGGATAAAAGTATGGTACCGTACTCAGTATTTGTACTGAATTCAGTATTTTTCAAAACTTCCTAAAATTTTCAAATTTTACCATTCATAATAACCAGATCGCTTCAGAATTTTCCAGAAAAGAAATCAAAATGTTATTATTTCACATTTTCAAGAAGTAAGATAATCAAAATCTGGTTTTCTTTGGTTATGAAAATGCTCTCAAATCGACCTTGATGAACGTACTACCGCTTGATGGTCAACATCTGGCATATTTGGACGTGCAATTACACTCTGTCCAGCCTCTGAAGAACCGAGACTTCAAAGAGTGCCGGTATAGTTTAGCATTGCGGTCTCGGTTCTTTAGAGGCTGGACAGGGTATAGATGCCGGGGACCGTCCACTTAGGCCACCATCAGACAGTGGCCAAGGGCAGACGGTCGACGGTCGTACCAATTGGACGTGTAAGTGGATATACTATTTTAATATGAAAATTAAACTTTTTTGGGACCGAAACCATAATTTCCAAAAACATAAAGAACATCACAAAGCTAATATTTTACTTAAACTGATGACATTTTGTGTTCAGTGTAGAATATTTGATATTGATTTAGCAACTCAGTAAAAGAATTAAAGACTTTAAGACATTTTAGCCATGTAATACAAGTGTTTTGTGGTTTATCTCGGCTGTGGTTATCTCGCTCATAAGTTTTTACCAGGACTGTCCCAGTGAAATTTCTTCTTTTCTACCCAAATCTTTTCTATCAAATATCAACCAACATCTGTACCAATCCCATTCTTCAAATATGTCGCCTTTTTTTTTTTTTTTTACATTTTTTTTTACTTCGCATTTTAATTCTATTGTGATCAGTAGTGACACCATTTTCTAATCCCCGAGAAAGACCAATATATAGTTGTAAATTATGTATATAACCTAAATCACGATCATCTTAAATCAAGACAATTCTATCGTAAGATCTCTGCATCTCAACAAGGGATGTTGATAGAATTGATTCAAGGCTTGAACTTCAACATGCATTGATTCAAGGCTTGAACTTCAACATGCATACATACATATAATTTTATTTTTTTAAAAATTCCCCAACATCCAGATCCAGATCCTCATTTTATTAACTGTATAAACTGCATCTAAATTAATAGTTAACGCTGCCTTGAGAGAGATGG
The DNA here is from genome assembly GCA_942159475.1 of Sthenelais limicola. Lineage (NCBI taxonomy): Eukaryota > Metazoa > Annelida > Polychaeta > Phyllodocida > Sigalionidae > Sthenelais > Sthenelais limicola. The sequence goes on along the minus strand of OW804102.1, from coordinate 58,193,198 downwards.
TAACGTCTGGGAGAACTGGATCTGATCTAGAAGTCTGTATACTTATTTGTCTATTTTTATAACTTCATAATGTACTGTGTGAGTTGGATAAATAAAGTATTATCTTATCTTATCTTAAAGAAAAATATGCTAAAATATCAGTTTCCCCGCATCATATCATGGAATACGTGGACAAAGCATACATTGTAAGCCCATACTTGGTGGTCTCTAACCAGGTATAGATGTTCCTTCATTTCCCCCCAAGAAGACAGACAACAAAACACAGGCAATGAATATGTAAATATATCTTTATCACATAGTATTTGACTTGGCCTTGTTAAATTTGATTCTTTCAGTGGTTCTTCCTTTATCTTTTACACCATCTTTTTGCAATCATACCCGCTCCCTCCTAACGGTGGGAACTTGTTTTATACATCTTTTGTATTTATTTTAAATTCCCCAACATCCAACATACAAACCATCTTTCTCTACGATAACTTCTAATTATGTACATGATGGATGAACTGACGCCAAAGAAGAAATAGTTCGCACCAATGATTGAGGGGACGCGCATCCCTCTGCCCTCTACAATTCTTCCATTATATTAGGGTCATCATCATCGTTATTATTATTATCATCATCTTTTATTATTATTTGTTATTAAACACAAACACATTGATGGTAAACAATCAAATTCAACACCACTGTATTTTCCTCCTTATTTAACGCTCCTCAATTTAAGAAGCGCAACACAGACATTCACTTATGTAACAGGTTTGCTGAAGTATATGGGTAAGATTTTCAGAAAATGTACAATTAGCAGCTGTACACATTTAGTAAATTCTGCTAAATTAGACTGCAATTTGGTAATATTAGGTAAATTCTAGTATATTTGGCATTGCATTGATCCTAGCAATCTGTTTGGTTAGGTTGAACTGTATTTTGAACGTTATTTTCGTCTGAAATTTGGGTTATTTGAGAAAATTGGCGAAGTTGAATTGTACTTTTTCTGAAAATCTGACCCATATGAAGAATACATACTAGACTTCAACATCCCTTGTTGTATGAACATGTTAACACTCTAACATTTTGTACATTCATTCATCGTTCAATGCGTATTGTGAAAAGACTTATTTTTCATACTTTACCGTTCAACCCCTTCGCAGTTAATTATATGACATTGTTAGATCTCAATTACACTTTCACAGAGGACAAAACTGAGGTTCAGATTTTAAAATGTATGTGAGCATGAACAATGAACAGTAGTAGGCCTCTCTTGCTGTAAATGAGTGACAAGTTAGATGGAACATCAAAAGAAAATAGCATTCACTAACGATTGTACACCAGACCGTAATGTTAACGTCATGTTTTACTGCTCTTACGTGCACACATACAGACTTACATTTATCTCAGTATAAGTGCCGCAGCTCACACGTAACAATTGTAGCTAATTTTAAGATACCAGTTAGGATTACACGGGGGTGGTATACTTTCTATAGTTATCAACCATTTGATTATTATTGATTTAGGAAAAGAGTAGAACTTTTCGGTAATAGGGCATGAACCCAGTACTGAAAATTATGTCAAAAAGGCAATTAAAAAGTAAAGCAAAAACATGGGCTTTATTTCATCAATTCACGTTCAACATTTGAGTGAAATTGTGGTAGGGTCGGGGACATTGAATTATATCAACATTATTAATTTTCCTTAAAACAAATCCAAACAAGTCCTCTTTAGAATAAATGTACTTTCGCAGAGAACATTGCGAAATAATAATTTTTCAATTTTGCATGCTTTTAAACATCACTGATCATGATATAATAAACTTTAGTTGAAATCAATGTGTTGTTAGCCTGTCAATACAACTGGGACATGATACGCTCGGGTCAACATGAACAACAATTTGTTTTATATTTATTATAAAATACTGTAATAATATCGACGTTTGTATCATTTGATAATGCCATGATTTGTACACTGTAACACATGAGTGATGTCCCTGCCATGTCTTTAATAATAAGTCCCTGACTCCTTGCTTTATTCATGAAAACTTCAACAGCTCTCAGTTACAAGTTTAAGGAATTAACAACTCTTTCACACATGCTTTCTTTTCCTAATTCAAACATCTCCATTCTGAACAACTACACCTTTGTATATATATATGTATACATGTATATAACATGAAAACGTGCCCTCTCTTTTCCGTCTGTGCTTTTTCCCCAATTCATTAACATGCTGTAGTTGGGAAGGAGAAAGTTTTTTTCATGACACAACACCAAACAAATTATTATGAAATGATACATGTTGATGCTTATAATCAATTTTACCATAAATAAATTTAATTAATTCTCGATTAAAATATTAATCATTTGCTACTAGGGCACTTAGTCTAAGTAGTGCTGCCTACTCATTTACAATTGCAATTCATTATCATGCTCCCTTTTTCTCTCTTTCTCACAAAGTACCTTCTCATTGCAGATTTTGTATTATAATATACAATATGGCAAATAGTACATTCCCAGTACCATCTGTATAAAGGACAAGGGTGAACCAACCACTCGGTCTGGACTAGATCTATCAAATATGAGTACATGGAGTAGAATATACTTGTATATTATGGTAATCTTATATGACACAGGATTGTCTCTGTTAAAGCTGCACTCCCTCCAAACTAAATTGACAGAAAATTCCATCTTTTTTTCATTATTCATTTCAACCAGCTTTTCTAATTTTGATTTTTGCTTAAAAGATATTGCACTTTGAATTACTCTAAAATATTCCAACAAATATTTAAACTTCGTAGATATTTCTAGAGTGTGTCGGAAGGAACATATCTGTTCACTTGGATTTAAAGCAAATAAAACTACTTTAATATTCTATGCTGAGAAAGGGAATGAACAGTAAAAATAGATCTTCATTTCTGTCAGAGATTAGTTGGGAATGTAGCTTTAAATAATAGATTTAAATCAATGTACCCTAAATTGGTAACAATATTATAAACATAACATCAACTTGCACAGGGAATACATTTCTTGTGTAGACATTGATTCATGACTTAGAAGATTCAATTTGTTACACATCTTAAAATCCTTGGAGATTTTCAACATTAAGAGTGAAACAAAATTGGATGGTTATCACGAAGAAGCAATTGTTAGAAACTTCTAATATTCACTAAAATACAATAATTTTAAACTAAAACATGATTGATTATAGTATCAATGTATTTATGGATTTGTTGGGGTCTAGGAAAACAAAACGCAGAAAGTTGTAGAATAAAATTTGGTATTTTGATTATCAAATTAGAAAGTGAACATTAGGGAATGGTTAGGAGGATATTGACGCTAGGTATACAATGCACAAGATTGTGTTTGGTTAAGGTACTAATTGGGATATGGCGCTTCTTGTCAACAGAACCAAACTAGGACCATGACTGAAGAGAAAGATCACAAGTGTAGATTACCCAGTGAGGTCACTTAGAACCATGGCAAGTTTGCAACTTCCCAAGTAAATTCCTTGCACAATTTCCAGAGATTTGGCAAAGAAATCCTCAAAGAAATTTGCAAAAAAATTCATATGATCTGGCAAACAAATAACCGTAAATTCTCTATTAGAAGCCACAGGTTGTAAAAGAGAGAGTGACAGTTTCAGGGCTACAAGTTTGATCATGCTAGTCTGATAACACTTTGCTAACATACAGTATAACTTGACAAAGCCTTTAAATGGTTTTCTCTCCCTCGAGTTGCTCATCAGCTGACCTGCATGTTTGAGCTACTCAGATGACCTTGCCCAGCTGACCTTGTCACTACTGGGTCAGATTTTCAGAAAATGCACAATCTATAGATCTACACATCTCTCAAAGTCTGCTAAATTAGAGTGAAACGTGATTAATACTAGGTATATCTGTGTATATTCTGTATTGTATTCATTGGAAAAAATCTGTTTGGTTATGTTGAACTGTATTTTGAAGCTGATTTTTGTCTTAAATTTGGATTATTTGAGAGGTTCGGTGAAGGTCAATTGCACATCTTCTGGCGACTTGACCCTACTACTGATAACTGCCACAATAGAGATGGTGTGTTATGTCTATCAGGTTCCGATTTCTATTAGATAATTTACGGTAAATGTGACTCCTCTTAGATAGGCTTATTTAACAATGGTACATTCCAACAACAACAACAGTTTATCATCTTATACATGTTGGTACCTCCCTTACAGTGTCTATTGCATACATGTAGTTCAGCATTCATGCTTTATTCTCTATCTCGTAATAACACTCCCTTAATAAACACATGGCACATAAAATTACATTATAAAATGGCAGCACCAGACAGTGACGAATACAAAACAATAGGTTAATGAAAAAAATAACATTGATAAACAATCATACATGGGTACAATCAAGATTAGAAGAAACAAACAATAACTGTAACAACACATACCCAGGTCTGGGTGTAGGGGGCTTGTTTTAAGGAGATCTGGCTTCTTACATGTGAAGGCAACATTGATATTTTGTCCTCTTTAAGCTCACAGATAGAATTTCCATAATTCTTTAAACTAGTTTTCTGATTATACAGAAAATCTTTGAAAAAGGACATTTTTTTTTCCAAATGGGGGACCTGACTATTATGGACAGTTAGGTTCATCCCTATAATGTACACCTCTATTAGAGAATGCCCCTTTAATCCGAACACCTCATTGATGTGGATAGGTGTATATATCCAGCCCAATGTTGTCCATAGTAGAAGGTACTGTATGTTCAAAACAACATTCTCAACCAAGTATGATAAAGAATGATTAATTTTTTTTTCACTCTTTTTCTAGCCTCCCAATGGTTAAGTGACCAAAATTTTAAAGTTTCTGTCAATTCAGGTTTTTGGCATCAAAGCTCTCTTCAAGTTTCCAATTTCGGTGTACGCCAAAATCCCGCACAATTGGGATTTGCTTACACAGACTTATTATCGCTCACACTCTGCTCCATGCTTGTTTATATTGTTTATTGATATGAGGCGAGACACTTCTTTCCTTTCTGAAAAAAAATGTTTATATTGTTTATAGGGTCTACTGTGCACCTCAACATTCCAAGTATTAATGTTTATTTTTTTTGTCCAACATAGAATTTTTATTCAAAAGATACTTAATGTTTTTTATTATGTGTTTTTGTTTTTTTATTTCATTAGATTTCATTATATTTGCCTGAAATGAAATTCAAAAACTATGTGTATGTTTAAAAAAAGGTTAATGCTTAAATGTTAGAAATTTGTAAAAAATTAAATGCTATGTAACATATTTTCTATCATATAATTGTATTCTTTTTAATAACTTTTCCTGGTACTACATGAGAATACCAGGACTTCCTGTAATTGTGAGCAATAAAAACTTTTAAAAGAAAGAAAAAAAGGTCAATGTATGAATTTAGAAGAGACAAATTGTTGGCTTTAGTTGAGAATGAAGCTTTAAGCCATACACACTAGAACAAAGACTTTTCACACACAAGCTTCAGTAGCGACCACGGCTCATGTACACTTTAAAAAGTCTTCAAAATCTTCTCATCCATTTATGCTCAATTTCAATGGCTGTAGAAAATGGAAGGAAACTACAATTCAAACAATGAGCCTAGAATGCCGATCAATAATTATAAATCTGAAGGAAATTCCTCTTGGATGATGTTTCAATCAACTCCAATATTGCTTAAAGATTGAAATATTCAACCTTTGCCACAAGAAGATACTAATACACCTGTAAGCCTCCAAGACAGAAGCCAGTGTACATTATTTGTTGATTACAGGTACAGAACATAATCATACATAGATTATGGATGATTTCAACAAACAGTGGACAAAACAAGTTTGGATTTCTTACATGAAAACAGACATTAAAATACAAAACAATGGAATAATTGAAAAAAGGGATACCTCCTCTAGAATAAGAGGATGTATTCTTATTTAAAACAAGAGTTTTCAACAACCGGGGTACGTTGGACATATGTAGTTAGTGGATGCCGCTACATTAGGTATCCATTCCTCCTCGCGTACAGTAAAAAGCAAAAAAGCTATGGACACTCACTTTCATACTCTCTTTCTCTCTCGACTGCTTCAAAAGACCTCAAACCTGAAATAGTTGATATTTTCTTATCTTTTTACTTTATACAATAATAAAAAATTGATCTAGTTCCATGGCTATATCCCCACGGAGCTTTCATATTTATAATTATCTTGTAAAATGGTTCAATATGTCCATATTCTACACTACAAAATGCATGAGTAGACAGCCCCACTTAGAGGCATGTCTATTATATGGTAGATTATAATAATAGATATGAACGATTGGAATAAACATGAACAGATTTTGTGGTTAAACAAGATAGATAGTGAAAATCCATTGAATGGGATTCTGTACAAGATAAGAAAATACAGCATACGTTTATACATAGATGGTATATCCATGCATTCAAGTATACACATATGTACACACATATATGTATGTATGCACATATGATATACGTATATTATTGTACATAATATATACGTATATACAATATACATATATATAGTTGGGTATATGTATGTTTCATGAGGAAATGTACATGGGTATTTCTTACATATCATCCAAACAGGGATGTTTTCAATCTTCATCTTATAATACATCTTAGCACTGTACTTATCAACAGGGTAAATATATATGCATGATGGAAAGGGTATCATAGTTAGTAGTATCATTATTTTATCGTCATCATAACGGTTGGGGAGTTCTTAAAAATCAAGTCCAGATGCTGTGTACAAAGCTAAAAAAAGGGACACAAATATAAGAAATAGATTCTGACCCAGCTTATACAGTTAAACCAGAGTAAAACCAGAGGTTCCATAAATTCACACATTATTGACTGCAGGATTTCGGTCGCACTTTAGTGCGGGACTAGTGTGCCTTTCTGCACATGCGCAAACACTTCTGCCCCACTGACCTAGTTAGCCGCATCTGCTCTAGTTCCTCTTGCCAAACAATTTTATTTAAAAACAAGCTCCCACTATTTTAGGGACATTAAACTTAAGGGATCTAAATCAGCTTATAAATCCTTTATATCCACATTTTAGAGATTTTCAGCCTTATAATAGTTTAAATTAAGAATTTAAAAAATCTTCATTGTCATATGTGTGCTGTTCTTGGACTCATTCCTGAGGTCAAGGTCAGGTTTAGTCCCGCACTCAATGGGGAGAATGGGTGAAACCTCTTATTGCCTTTGTATGAGTGAACGTGGACAAACAACCAAAATAACTAATTATAGAAAATGCCCTTAGCCATTTTGTAGCTTTTGACCATTAGTCTTATTGAGGAGACCTATAGGGTGAGTGATTACATAATGACACCCCTAGACCGTAGTTGCCTATACTTTCAACCCAGCAAGGGCATTGCATAACACGTCTGTTATGAACCCAGCAAGGGCATTGCATAACACGTTTGTTATGAACCCAGCAAGGGTATTGCATAACACGTCTGTTATGACACCCTTAGCAGATAATGAAAGTAGTCCTGTTGTATTAATGTGCTTCTTTTTGAGCAGAACAACTTCTTTAGGGATGTTGTACATTATAGGTCTCATGGGGAGTCAACTATGAAGGTTCATTTGTAAATAAGCTGTTTTGGAGGCAGTGTCATAAGTCCACTCCTGAGTCCTCTACAGCTCATGCATCATCTCCAGCACTTTCCACTTCACTAAACTCAGACCCAAGTTTGCCATCTCCCTCACCCTTGGTTTATTCCTTGTGTTTTGTTCTTGTACACTATTTTGAAAGATGTTACCATTACTGAGGTCACTATAACTATTATTTATTGTGTTGCCATGGTTTCAGTTTGTGTTGTACTTGTTTCTCGCACTCACACAGTGACGTATCATTCAATAGACTACACAAGCTCCAGGATTTTCCCAACAATTTCTCTGTTACCATGGTTATTTTTATAATAGGTTTTAAAAAAGAGAAATGATGACAACCACACTATTTGTACAGACCTCCACAGAGACAAACATTCATTGGATGAGTCCATTATTCATTTGGAAGAGTCCATTGCTCTTCAGGGAATGGGGGGGGGGGGGGGGAGACATGGTGGCAGGTTATTCACCAAGACCTCATAGGTGTAGAGGTGAAACATTGTAGAGATTTGGGCTCAATTCATTACAAATATCTACTTTTGTTTACAATACATGTAGTAAATATTTTCGAATAAAAATTAAAAGAGTCCCTTGGGCCTGACTAGGAATAAAATAAACAATAATTTCCCCCTAAATTGCATTTCCATGGAGCCCATGCAATTATTCCTAAAGTCATAGAACTGAAGAGATTAAAAACAAGTAGATTTAGTAAGTTAAAGAATGCACCCAACACAAGTGTTAAACCATTCCCTGTGGAGCAAGCAACTCTAAACCATTATGGTGATGACTCTCCCCCATAGGAACGCCACTGATACCATGTGCATCATTTTGCAGTCTTACAATAGACACCTTTTAGTTTTGCATGAGAAGGAGAAAATAAACCTTGGATGGACACCGCTGCTCTTTGTTTCATTATGCTAATGAGGATTTGTTATCGTTCATAACGATTAAGATAACGTATGCTCAAAGTAGCTCATTAGTTATTTCAATGTTTCCTTATTTATATCATAATGATACAATTGTAATTAGGATTAAGAATACTGGGAGCAGCGGGGCCCTGTCAGGTTTTAAATCTAGTCTTTGACAGCAGGATCATTATATAGAGTGACTTGCAGATTTAACACAAAACGTGAGCGATAATACAAGGAATAGTTGATATATTGCTGGTACATCTGAGGAGTTATTTTCAGAGCTCGTTATCAATTGAGCTCAAGTTCTGATTGCAGCTAATTCTAAATTGCAGTGCTTCCAAAACCTATTTGGAATTTTTCAAAGACAGCGCAGTAGTGTCACCAATATTAATCAAATTGAAATTAAATCTTCCCAAATAAAAAGTCCCTGAAATATCCTTTTTAATATGATTTGAACGATTCAAAGAAAATAAACAAACTTTGTGGTAATGCTTTTCAAAATGATAATAACTCACAAAGCCCCTCTTCTTCGCTGACTATTTTAGTTTTAAAAAGAAATCATTATTGCTTTGTAATTATTGCTAAATGAAATGAATTACATAGGCACTCTCACAAACAATAAATCATGAAGGGCAGGCAAATATAATATTCATAAAGATTATTTCTCGGGGCAGATATATACCATCCACATTGACCTTATGCTATTGGGCTTTGGCACAATTGTTCCTTATCACCAATCATCCAAATAAAAGTAAAAAAGCTTAATGCACTTATTAATCTTTGAGTGAAGAACTTACAATTCACAGCATAATTTCATGATTCTGCTGAAAATATAAAATTTCCTCCAATCAATAATAATAATATAAGTTTTGTGGTTAAAACCACAGAATCAGGAGGAGCAGGGTAGAAAGACATCAAAACTTTCATTGATTATTCCTTGAGTAGATTCAAGGTCAAAATGAACATTAAATTTTAATGATATTTTTAAAATCTGGATTAATAATTAAGATTTTCTCAGATAATAAATGGTTTGGTATTTTTTCATTAAAAAAAATTTTTTTTTTTAGATAAGGTTCTGTAATAACTTCAGTAATACCTGGATAAATAAAGTGTTAAAAAAAAAAGGTTGTAAATTGAATTTGGTATTAAAATGGTAACACCACGGGGGCGCCTTCTCGTCGGAGTGCATTTGCTAAACTAAAAGAGCAGCTCTATGTAGGCAATACTTGGGATAGCAATGACTGATTGTAAGTAATGATCACCTTGTGTTTATCCACCGATAATTAGTACAATGGACTATAATGGACTAGCATGGATACATGTCACAACTTTTACAATAGGGGAGGTTCACTGACGCAATCTTGAAACTTAAGATGTAATGTGGCGGTTTGTGGTCCTCGATGAAATTAAAAAAAAAATGTTTTGTTGCCAGGACTAGTTCAGCTCAGGCAGCTGGTTTTCCACCAATGCCCGGGAGTTGGGGTGGGGGGGGGGGGGGAAATGTAGTTAATGACACTTTATACATGTTTCCCCCATAATGCAATTTTGTTCTTACCCATGATGCAATTGTGTTATTTACAAGATTTGAGCAGAATGAACAAACTCTGCTAGGATGGAGGTAAATTTCTCTTTTAAAAAATTCTGGTTTCCAAAAATAGGACATTTAACCGATGATGATCCCACAATTCATCACTTTGGACATGCGCAGTGGCTAATGCAACTCCCCTATTCCAAGTCCTCAACAGTCATCTCTGGAGATTTGTGTAAAACATTATAATAATACCACCTAGAATCAACACTAGATCCACACCATAAGGGAATATCAACCTCTTCTCTCCCTTTCTCCCCATCATTTTCCCCTTTTGCATAAAATTTATGTCATAAGGTTATCATAAGTAGGAAATGGGGACAAGTGGGTATCATGAAATCAATGCCAACAACATTTTTTTTATACATTTCATATTAAAAAATATCACTCCAGATGAATGGGAAGTTTACATTTTAACATGATTTTACAAAGAGCCAGATCCTTTTATGTTAAGGCATGAACTTGAGATTATATAATACAATAAATATCTCAGATTCTGTTTCTTTTTACATCTAAATAATGCTAATAGCATGGCTGAGAAGACAAATAGGTTGTTCTCTCTCTCAAGGGAAAGTCACTCATACCCGATAACATCACCTTAATACACCCAACAGTCAACCCAGGCCGAGACAGGGCGCTTTTCTAGTAAGGGAGTGGAAACCAGTTTCCACCTGGACGTCATAAATTTAATTATTAATTACCAATGTCATTATCCACATGGATCATATATAAACATGAACTTTTCTTTAAATATGGAGAAAATAAGGAAATTCAGTTTCATATGGACTAATCAGGTGCTACGCATTTATATAGGCCGCGAGGCCAACCTCATACCACTGAGTGAATGGCTGACTCCACTCTCTAATCTACCTCCCTGCTTATAACACAGAGTGAATGGCCTGATGCCTCTCCCAATTAATTTACCTCCCTTCTTTTAACATTGGGTGAATGTCCTGATACCACTCCCTTTAATCTACCTCCCTGTACTTAAGTCAAAATTCTATTCGGGTGGGAACACTGAATCAGATGTTGAAGGTTGTTGTTGTTGCTGTTGTAGTTGCTGCTGTTGTTTCAGTTGTTGGTGTTGTTGTTCAGAGGGATGAGATGAGGGTGTTGGTAGAGGAGTTGTAGGCAGTCATAAGTTCATGCCCGTCACAATGTCATTACAAAGTCTGTTATATTGCCATGTGTCTCCAGCTAGCCTCCTGATGCGCAGTCCCCGTTCCGTGACGCCTGGGTAGACTTCCATTTCCATCTGTACGCCGCCAGAGTTCTCTAATCGAAACCGGTTCTCTGCAAACTGATACACAACATTTGGACTGCGGTCGTCCAGGGTTTGCTTGATCTCCTTCAAGATTTCTGACATAGTCCGCTTTGATGTGAGAGACAGGGACAATGCATAACACAAATTCTGACGCATATCTGCCAGTCCATTATGCAGGTTTAGGGCCTCCAACATGGCTGACTGTCCAGGTTCCGGGGCCTCAGGACTCAACTTAGTCGGGTGTTCATGAGGGGAGAAGGTTTCTTGATGTAAGTCTTTCTCAGGGGTGGAACCGGTCGAGCCAAGGGTCTGTGAACCACGCCGTGTCGTAATGGGCACTTCTGAGGAGTGTTGATCATAGGTTCCAAGAGGAGGGTTCTTTGAAGCAAATCTGTACAGTGACCCGTCTTGGTGAAATACATTTGGCCCCTCAAGGCCACTATAGTGGCCAAAACTGAGTGCCTGGTAGTCTAGCAGCCCCATGGCAGTGGGGTACACAGTGGGCAGGGTGGGGTAGGTGAGGGCAGCCGCACCCCCCGTAGACTCGGCCTCCACCTCCATGCTATCATCAGGAGGAATGTTGGCCAGATTGAGCCCTGGGTACTGTACAGAGAAGGGCAGTTTATGGAACTGTTGACCTATGGAGGGGTGAGATGAGTCGTGGTAAGAGAAACCCGGTAGACCAGACGCACTAGTGCCCATGCTGGGGATCATGTTAGCACTGCCTGCATGGTTTATTTGATAAGCACCTAGAGATGATAAGTCAGAGGTTTTGCTGGCGGAGGCAAGGCCTGGCATGCTGGATACACTCAGCCCGCTGGCCCCGCAGTGCCCTAACCCCAAGGCTCCCAGTGGTGTGTCCTCCATCATCATCTCCCCCTCCTCTGCTGACACAGCAGTCACATACCCCTGAGCATCGGTTATACTAATCTGAGGCCGCTGCAGTAGGCCAGATATTTTGCTTTTGCGTTCACTATCACCACCACTATATTCGTGTTCGCTGTCTGCCACCTCTGCACTGAGTCCCTGCACCAGACCCACCTTGTGTGGGTGCAGGAGAGACTCCGAGTGCTGTCCGTCTGTGGCGTCCTCCTTTATCATATGTAAATTAGCAGGGAAGTTAGGGGGAGGACTGCTCCGTTGCTGCACAACATGGGCAGTCATGGGTAAGAGTGGGTTATAACCTGTTGGACTTACATCAGATCCCGGGGTGCCTTTAGATATGAGGCCTGGGAAAGTGGGCGGACTGGCCCGGTGCCCGTGTGTCGGGGAGTTGGTCGCTGTTGTCGCCGTTGCATAAGGCGACTGTTGCAGGTGGAGCCTCTGTAGATGCTGAGACAAGGTACCGGCCTGGAGCTCTGGGAACGGACCAGGAGAACTTGGTGCATACTTGGGTGATGACGGCATAGGAGGGGAGGGAACTGGTGAAATGTGCGTTGGAGCAGTCTGCAGAGAAATAAAGAATAATTATAAATGAATGCAATCCAAATACAGGCAAACAATAGTCAATAAATAGCAGTATGAGTTAACTGGGGTTGGTGGAAGTGGTACAAGAATCATATTTAACACGTTCCGGTTAACGAATGATGCAGTTTCTTTTAATCATGGCATATTTATTGTTTGAATAGAATACATGTATCAGTTTGTTTTCAAGCCGGTGACAAAACAATACAAAATGAAAAGAATTTCAAACACTCTTTTTGATGAGATAAAAAGACAAAACATTGGCTGTCAAAAGAATCCCTAAAAATCAAAATAATAGCCTAGAATACATTGCCACACTCACAAAAAATCCAGTCTCAAATTATTTTTCTTTGCATCAAAGCTAGGAAAATTTACATGGTAATTAAGAAAGCAACCAGGTAAAGCAAAAGGACAACTATCTGGTATGAACTTAGAATGGCAGACAACATTGAAAAGTAATGCAAAAAATATCAATATGAAATCAAATAAACAAGAAAAAAGATAGAGCCATGTTCCCAATGACAGCCTTGATCAGAGGATAGAGCTACTTAAGCCCGGTGTCCATGGAGACGATTTCTCATGGGGGAGAGTCAGCTAACAGACGGAAAGACGGCCCCAATCTGGACGACAACTGTCGGCTGACAACCAACAGTCAGCTACAACCAACGGTCAGCTACAACCAACGGTCAGCTACAACCAACGGTCAGCTACAACCAACGGTCAGCTCCAACCAACGGTCAGCTCCAACCAACGGTCAGCTACAACCAACGGTCAGCTACAACCAACGGTCAGCTACAACCAACAGTCAGCTACCTTCATCTTTCATGATCTGGCTCCACTGGCCTGTTTCTCCTGTTACTGCCCCTCTATCAAGATAATCGGTTCAGTGGACAAAGGACTTAACACAATGATTCTGAAGATTTAATAGACAACTACTAAAAGATGCTTGTTTTAATGGACAAACAAATAAGATGGACACAAAGGAATATACCTATTTATATGTTTTTTTATAATATTTTGATATTTTTTTAATCTCTTGGAACCAACACCAATGCACTAGAGTTAGGAATTAGGGGATAATTTTGTCAAAAATTGTTTTGCTCTAAATAGCAATACTGTATGAATAGTTGAAAGTTAGGGGACCAACTCCACTAATAATAATGTAACAAAATGTTATCAGACAAAAATGTTTTATATACATTCTAATGATAATTCAACTCAATCAAGTAGTGACACATAAATGACTGCTTGATAATCTAGTGATAAAAAATCATTATGTTGTAAGTATTTTTAGATTTTGAATTAGATGTCTTTGCTTACTTTCTGTAGGAAGGTGAAATGACGCGAGAGGACCATGAAGCTACAGGATTTATATCCAGCACTGGATTTGAAACCAGTGCTAAATGGTGGCGTTCCACAAAATAGTTTTTAGCTTACCCTCTGATAAATGTTTTACAGCTTGATTGAACTTATAGAATTTGGACTGGTGGGGATTGAAGACCGACCACTGCATCTTATGCTTAGTTTTTTTTTTTTTCGTTTTTTTTTCAGGATCAGTTCTTTGCGTTAAAGTGAGAAAACCTATCAAGACGTAAGAGTTAAAACCAATTGGTGGAACACACCCATACATCCTCTACGCCATCTCCCCTCCTATCAGCTTAATGGAGAAATAGACTTGAAATTGCAAACCATTTTAACTCTTTTACCTGAAGGGTGAAAATTTGAAAAATGTAACAGCAGCTATTATTAGAAACAAGACAAAAGTACCAAGAGACAAATAGCACTAGCGGTATCATCCTCCCTAGGCAGGCTGCTGACTACCCATTCAGCCCTGCCACACTGCTGCAGGTTCTGCTGGCACTAGGTCACATCAATCTGCCTGCAACCGTCACCTCAGGGAGACTAAAAGGATTAACGACATCCATTTATGGCCTGTTACTGTTTGTGCATAATTGTTTGGCTTTGCCTCGTGATTCTGCACCAAATAGTGCACCAGCTATCCCTCAATGCACCAAACAGTGCACCAGCAACCCCTCAATGCACCAAACAGTGCACCAGCAACCCCTCAATGCACCAAACAGTGCACCAGCAACCCCTCAATGCACCAAACAGTGCACCAGCAGCCCCTCAATGCACCAAACTGCACCAGCAGCCCCTCAATGCACCAAACAGTGCACCAGCAACCCCTCAATGCACCAAACAGCGCACCAGCAACCCCTCAATGCACCAAACAGTGCACCAGCAACGCCTCAATGCACCAAACTGCACCAGCAGCCCCTCAATGTTGGTCATTAATCCTTTAATAGTCCTAACCCTCGCAGCCAATCAGAGAACCAACATTACTAATTGTGTGCAGAACTATTTTTATTAACACTACCCCGCGAGGCTAGACACATGTGGAAGTAGGTCAGTGAGCATATGGGATTAGCCAATCACTGGTTGGCTGTATAAAGAGGTCAAGTTGTGACCTAGTTACCACCAGTGGACACAGCAGCAATGTGGCAGGGCGTAATGTGGCAGTATTCAGCCTGCCAGGGGAGGATATAGCGATGAAAGTACTTTTGGATTTCTGAAAGTCAACACATGATGGGTAAAATACTGGATCATATATAATATCTGGTTGTCATTGCAACATGTCTAGGCATAACTGATACAATAGCTATTGTTATGGAAATAAACATGGCGGCTGCCACCAAAGCTGTTACCATGGAAACGGAAGCTTAAGCTCTGTCCCCCTAGGGGGAGCGCTAATACAACCGCTCTATCCACGAATCCGGCTGTGCAGGAAAAAATAGCATTGTTTGGGTCTTGGTGGCATTTATTATAGCAATTTGTTTATTTTGTTAGTAGAACGCCATCAGGTACTGACAAAGAAAGCATGGTGGAGAATCATCAGGTCAAATACACCCACATATATAATAAACACAAGGTGCCCACGGCTGTGAGCTGGGCAAATTAAGACCTTTTTAAGACACTTAAAATGTTCAAAGACCTAAAGAAAACAGATTGTATACAGTATAAAACAGTTCTAAAAGATAGAATAATGTAATTTTTTTTTATTAAGGGATGACATATCCAAACTGATTATTCCATAGTTGGGCCATCAACCCACAAACCAATATATAGTTGGCTGATGAGTTGTACTGAGTTTAAAGTTTAAGATTATGGTGGAAAGGTAAGGAAGGCCGTAAAAGAAAAAAAAGAAAAAAAGAGGAGGTAGGGCAGCAGGGAGTATTTAAGGAACGCTAATCTGAGTGGGTAAGTTTCAAACGTAAATCAATGTTTTCCCTGCATAGGAAATTACATGAATGCTCGGTGACTAGGCCTCATCGCTCACTGGGCATATGAGGCACATATTGTTTTTTTTTCTTATTCATTAAAGGCTTAGATAATATTTGATACAATGGTTTAAATCTTACTACAGTGACTAATCAGTTTGGATAGATATCATCCCAAAATAAGAATAAAATAATTAAAAGTTGGAGATTTGAGGAACTCGGACAACATCTCATTTTTTCCCCAACTGCCTCGCTTCACTCAAATTTAAGCCATTCCATATCTCTTACATAAATAGGCCCAGAATTTAAGATTTCTTTTAGGCCACCTAATTAGTTAAAAAGCAAATTAAAGATTTTTTAAGAATCTGCAGGCATCTTAATGTACATTATGATTAGATCTGAGCCCCATGGTTCATGGTAGTACTGTTAGGTGTAACGTTATACAGCTACTGGTTGTAATTGTAGCATTATAACGTTAATAAGCAAGTGTTGCTTCTCTGAAAGGAACTTCTGTCAAAAGTGAGATTTCAATTGGTTTGTAAAACACTGCCTATGAGTGTGTGTGTGGGTGGGTGGGGGGGGGGGGCGGACACTTGTTTATTGTAGAAAGACGGAACAAATCTAATTTAGTCTCAAGATGTGGAAGATGGTCCAAGAAAGAAAGAGGATGTAGAATGGTAGAACAAACCAAAAATAAAATTAAAGTAGAAACATAAAGAACCAAACACATGACAATAAATAACCTATAGACACCGATTTCATCAGTGATTAGAATTGAAAATAAAGTTAAATAACGTCTAAAATATGACTATTAATGTAACATTTACTGGGAAAGATTTTGCTAACAACTAAAATCAAACTAATGGAGCAGAACTTGGTTAAAAATTTATTTTGAATTATTAATGACACCAAATGTGATTCATTACAATCCCTTTTTGTCATGTGAGACCAGAATACCGCTATTTGATCTAGCCGCTGCCTAATGTTTAAATTTGGAACTAATCTGGATGCAGCACATTCTCAAGTGCTAGGGAGGTGGTGCCACACTATGGTTGGTGAAACTGGAATCGATTGTCTAACAAATGTTTTGTTTTAGCAATGAAACCAGAAGCTTCTTTGACCGCTTCTGGCTAGTGGTGGGGGGGACCATTATCACTGGTGTTAAATTCGCTGTAACCGGGATAGCGACAAAGTGAAGTGAGAATTAATGAAGATCATAAGGAAAACAAGCCTTAAACACCCAATTTAGACGGTACTTTTTACAACATCTTAAAGATGAGCTTTTCATTCTTGAGGCTTACAATTAACCTAACCTAAATAATTGCCTGTACAACACATGATGTTAATGAAAGCGATTATATATACATCCCAAGCTTGTTAAATCCAAGCAGATGTTACAAGGTCTAATACAGATTCTTAAGCTCTAAAACCGAAGTCTTAAGCTCTAATACAGATTGTTGGAAGGGGGGGCATGTAGCGGTCCAGAGAGAGTGAACGTGGTTTAGCTTCCCAACCATCCGCAAAAGGTAACTACTTGGTGAGGTGGGGTGACATTAAAGGATTTCCAGATAGGAAACTTGTGTTGCATAAATTATTTTTTTTTGTCAAAAGATTGTTTAGGTTGGATAAAGTTTGGCATTTCCTCCTTTTGTTTGTGACCATCAAAACAATTCACACAAGACAATGGATTATATGTTACTTTACAGCTATTAAAACAAGCAATCAAGAGATTTCTCCGAATTGTTTTCAAATAACATGAACCTAAAGACTAGGTGAAAAAAGTTATATTAGTTAACTAGAGAAAGGAAAAATATTCATGAAATAACCCTAGGAAATATTCACAAATAACCAAGGAAACATGGCATTTACGAAGAAGGAAGGCATAAAACAAAAAGATATTCATAAAATAAATCACAGCACCAATCAAAAGAAAATAACCCAGAGCAAAATGATAACAATAATCCAGAATTATTTTGTGTAAGGAGGTGAAATGAGGTTTTCAGTAAGTGACGCTGTGACTCATACCCAGTACGTTTTTAAGCCACTGGATGTCTGTGCCAACCCAAGCTCCCAAACTAGCTTTTTTTAATGTTTAAAAATCAAAATGTTTTTTTGAAAGCAAATCTGTGTGCAGTGGTTATACAAGTTTATGATTATTGTGTCACTAAACCAGTCAACTTCTAATGAACAAAAGTAATTTTACATGAAGCTGGAAGACCGGTAACATGTAGCTGTCCTTAATAGTCGTGGTGAGGGAGTGAGAGGGGAGGAGGCGGAGGAGGAGGAGGGAGGAGCAGTAGTAGTAGGAGCAATAGGATAGGGGGAGGAAAGTGGTAGAGGGGAAGAAAGGAGAAGGTGGTGGAGGAGCAGGAGGGAAAAAATGAGCAAGAGTCTGAGGAAGGGCTGTCCGGGTTGAAGGGGTAGTCGTTGTGATGACAGTTTTGATGGTGGAGGTAATGGGGGAAATGATATTGGAGGAGATGGTGGAGGTGATGGAGGAGATGGTGGAGGTGATAGAGATGATATTGGAGGAGAGGGAGGAGATAATATTATTGGAGATGATATT
Source organism: Sthenelais limicola (assembly GCA_942159475.1). NCBI lineage: Eukaryota > Metazoa > Annelida > Polychaeta > Phyllodocida > Sigalionidae > Sthenelais > Sthenelais limicola. Next base: position 58,174,506 of record OW804102.1, on the reverse strand, counting down.
GATGGAGGTGATGGAGATGATATTGGAGGAGATGGTGGAGGTGATATTGGAGGAGATGGAGATGATGGAGGGGATGGTAATGGCGGAGGTGATGGAGATGATATTGGTGGAGGTGGAGATGATGATGGTGGAGATGGTGGAGGTCATGGAGGAGATGGTCGAGGATATGGTGGAGGTGGTGGAGATGATATTGGAGAAGTAGGTGGTGGTGGAGGAGGTGGAGATGATATTGGAGGAGATGGTGGTGGAGATGATATTGGTGGAGATGGAGGAGGTGGAGGAGGTGGTGGAGGTGATGGAGATGATATTGGAGGAGATGGTGGTGGTGGTGGAGGAGGTGGTGGTGGTGGTGGTGGAGGTGATAGAGATGATATTGGAGGAGATGGTGGCGGTGGTGGAAGTTGACAGGAGGTTACGAGGACTAGTAGCAGCATGGGATGTGAGATGTAGGATTTTGCTAAGGTGTAAATACCATCACTTCTTCATCAGAGTCTCTAAGTTCTAGCTCAGCAACACAGGGAAGTGGAAACTAAAAGGAAATATAATAAAACAACAGAAAATGAGTGATGACTACCTTCAAGTCTGGAGGTAAAACAACAATAAGACTAAGGATTAACCATGCCGGGGAAGTTCAGATGCACCGTGGTGATGTGTCAGGCACCTTCTATATTTGTTTTTGTTCAGAAATTTTATTGTCCAACAGATCAGGGCCAACTCCTTGTTCAAACATCTCACACTGACTATTGCCAGGCAAATCACTGCGGTGTGAATTTTTCACTCCATTTTTTTTTTTTTTGTTTTTTTTTTTGTATAATGTTCACATGTAAATACACTTCGTCCATCATGGATATCCTAGAGTGTTGCCATCTAATGTAGTTTCATGTCTTTTCTACCTGTGGCCAGCACAAGGCTCTTATATGGAACTATTATTATTTTTATACAATTTGTATTCCATAATGATCATATACAGGAGCTGGACATATGTTTTCGGTTCCAGGCCACCCTTTCTTAGTTCATAATTTATCAGAAATGAACAGTATTATTTAGCAGTTCAATTTTTCATCTAACAGTAACTACATGTATATCATTTGCAGTTCAACTACAATTTTCTTTACTTGGGACAGTTTTTCTCGATGTAAGTTTTTACCATATTTCAGCCTAAATGATTGTTTGAATCTTTTGTAAGTTGTTCTCAACTGCAGCTTCCTTCTGTCCAAACTTGGAAGGGGAAAGTGTAGTAGTCACCCTATGACTGACCAGGTTATTTACCAGGCTATTTCTAGTTCTAGTTCTTCCACGATTCAGTTAGTAGGACAAGGCTGTCCCACTCGATATGGACATGCAATATGAACATCTTGGGTTCAAATCTCATCCATGAGTTTTAAAGTTATGTACATGAAAACATCTTAGAATTTGCAGTGGCAGAAAAATTTCAGTGATTTGCGGAGGCATGAAATGCGGTAACACAGGTTTGGCCAAGATCTAGTTGGGCAAGGTACTCCGCCTCAACCTTTTCCTGGAAAGGTTCTGTCTTCCTTTATTAACTGGCATGTGTACTACATGCTATGGCAGTGTGCGCAGAAAGCCATACGGTAATAACATAACATCTTCCCTTCATTTTATTTTTATGGCAGAATTTTCTCCTTTAAATATTAGCATTGTGGCATAAAAATAGAACAATAAATTGTGACTGGAAATACTAATGTCACTGTATATCTGCCCCCATCAAACCTTTCCTATATAACTCATGGGCCATGGAAACGGTTAAGGCTTATACAGCATTACCAGCCACTCTTATAGTTCTATCATAGTAATCCATAGGCCTATTTCTATAGCAGAAAGTATGTTGTTCTAGGAGCGAGGAATGAGATCTATTCATTAAAGGGCATAGAGGACATGCTCACTAATGGACAATTACAGCGCCACCAAATCATTATGCTGCCCAATGGGCATTTATGAGGATTTTTTAAAAAAGAAAATCTCACAAAATTTGTGAACCAGGCTGCCCTCAAAGTATGCAAAATCATTTTGCAAAATGTTTGGACAATCACAGGGATGCTCCCCTGGATAATCAAATTTTGTGAAATGTTTCTGAAAATTTGAGAATTTTTTTCTTTTAAATTTAGGTTCAAAATGATGAAATTTAGGTGAAATTGGGCAATTTTGATGCTTCAAAAATACTGATTTCAGTAGAAATACAGAAGACTTCATCCCTATAGTAATGGTATGACTGAATGGTTGCACTGTAAATGTACCTTCTACTGTAGAAGCATTGAGGGCGTTTCACCTGCTGCATTTTTAGTCTGTTATGACAATGATCATTATTCTTTTAATTGTTTTTTAGGGCTGCTAAAGGATGATACCTGTCCTAGAAGTAAATATTCCATCATTTCTGAAATTAATACAAGTTTAATGAATCAGTTTTGATAGAATTTATTACTTTTTGCCAGGATTTGCCAAACACTTTCTTGTTAGATTTCACTGTCAAGAAGAGACAATATTTTATAGATTTAAATGAGAATTTCGATGGAGAGGGAGAATGAGTCCTTGTTTAAACCGCTCACGGATTCAAATCAAGAGAGTGAAAACTTTCAAAGTTGAAATCAATTTATAAAAAAAAATGCAGCCAGAGAAACTTCAGAAAGACAACAGGAGTATACAGCTACCTTCTCCATCTATTACATTTCATTTCATAAAATACTTTAGAGCTTCCCTTTTCAGATATTTCAGATTTAACCATATTTATTTTAGATAGGCAAATATATAGGTTAAGAGCTGTTGTCTGTCTGACTTGTTGTCATAATGTTAAGTATATCTTTTTGTATTTTAAATATATAATTTTAATATTTTTTTGTCCATATTTCAAACTGCACTTGTAGAGAGGATGGGAAGTGTCATGCAGTCAATATCTAAAGGTCATAACTCACTTCAGTTCAAGGTTAATCAAAATGATGAGCCATGCTAAGCACTGAATATTCCTCTGTTTGTGATTGGTCAGAAATTAAGTCATAATTGATCTCTTAAATTGGGATTGAACCTGATTTATATTCTTATTTTTAAGCAGCAAGAACAGAAATATTTTTTTTTACAAATTTTTTTTCTTCAAATAATGCAAAATGTTTGTTATTTTTTTAAAAATTATTATTATTTTCAAATAATGTCAAAAATAAAACTATTCCATCTTGATATATAATGTGTAAGTTATATGAATGTAAGGAAAGATGACTGCATAAAATAGTACAAATATACTTAGTCAACAGAGAAAATGCTTATTTTATTTTTGGCTTAAATATAATGTCTAAAAGATATTTTCATGCAGTTATTTGTGAAATATTGGCAACAGAATTCCTTGCTTAAAGAGTGTCCCCCAAATAAGCGTCCTTAGAATAACTTTATATATAGGGAACTGGCATCCTCAGTTGATAAGGACCAAAACGAATTTCTTGGGGAATCTAGTTTTTTCAGCTTTTTTTTTTTAACCCACCATGGAATATGAATTCCAACAAATTAGTTAAAATCAACATCTAAAAAACCAAAAACCCAAGTAAAATCGGTTTGAATTGTCAAGAAATTATTTATTCTTGCCTTCTCAATAAAAGGTTTCTAGGTACTAGGCAGTCAAATTTGGAGCTTGAGTCAATCAATTTTAGTTTTACGTTCCATTCCCACAGACTTTTGTTTGTTTCTTGGAACTTCTTCAAATTGTACACATATTTTATACTTGCTTTCAGCATAAAACGGAACCATCTAGTGAGGTTTCATTCAATAATCAAAAGCATCAAAAGATACACATCCAAATTTATCTAACAACTTCTCAATTAATAACAACTGCAGGAAAACAGTTGGACACCAACTTTGGTTAATGTTTTTGGCCGGAATAGAAATCCTCCCGCCCTGAACCCTACAACTGTGGATGCCAGTTGTATGTAATTAATCCACCTTAGGTACACATACATATATAAGCAAATAAGGCAAATGCTAACATAATATAAGACACATAACATCCCTTTATGGGCTTAAAACTGCAGCAGTACCTCCATGAAAATAAATAATCCTGATAAAAAACAAAGAATGTTGGCTTTTATTACAGAAAAGTTTTGGTTTTCATGAATAATATTGGAGAAGATGTGAATCTTACCAATTGTTGCATGCGGTGTAGAGCGTGCCCTTGCTGCAACTCTAGCTGCTTCTCGGCGTCGGTACTGCCCGCACAGATCTGTAGTTGTTGGCATTCTGCTTGTAGCGCTTTAAGGGACGAGTGTCTGGATGAGGGTTGGGACAGGGTCTGGTGGTACAGTTTCTCTAGATGGGATTGGTATTTGTTGATGGACGCCATCCCATCACTTGCGCGGCGCACCGGGGAAAACCTCTCGTTGGGTAGATGTAGGCAATTGACATCTTTATAAGATTCTCGTGCTGGAATGAAACATGAATTGCATTTAAATTTTTGTTCAATAATAATACATATTAAAAAAAGATTTACCAGGGTTAAAGTATCTCATACGTCTGTTCTTCCACAAGTGCCTGGGGGGAGACTGACAAATACAACCACTGGGATTCCAACCCGCACCAGCGCCAGGCAGAATAGCATGGTTTTCATCCCATGAGCTCTGATCATGTCTTGCTGTATAAATAAGTTGAATTAAAAAAAAGAAAAAGTCCCTTGCCCCTGGGTCCATAGCCAGTGCACCTGACTGCTCAGTCACCCGCATCCACAAATAGTTATTAGTAATCTTTGCTAATGTTTTCACAGCTGCATATATGCTGCATATCCTGTTTTGTCATGTAATGGAGAATTGAAGGTAAAATGTGAGCAAACAACCAAAACAGAGCAGAAAAGAATAATGAAGTGGGAAAGCAACATTTTCTCGGAATTCAGATTTATAACACAAAATCTAGAACAGTGTGAAAGAATAAAAAAGGCTCATTTTATATAGATTCATGAAAATCACAGATTGTTTTAAAATTTTTAATTAATGGAATGTGATACCATGACAAAATCAAATTCAATCAGCAAAACCAAAAAGGTAAAGAATTATCTACAATATCAAAAAGAATTCATATAAAAATATAAATACTGCTATACTCATGTATCAATATTTTGAAGAAACTACAAAATCAAATGCAACATATTATGACCAAAGAGAACTGGTGCAAAGCTAAAATGTATTCATATTTTGTAAATTGTATATTAATTGGTAGGATATCTGGGGCGACGCCCAAGAATTATAGATTTTGCTTAAAATAGAGACATGAATCACTGATTAACCACCACCTGTTTATCAAACATATATATACACAGGGTATCTACACCTGGAGAAAGCCCAGCTTATTCTCCAACGCCTTCATCTTAAAGTGCCTTTTCTTTTTAAATTCATGAAATATCTTGAAACTTAAACGTCATGTCCACTGAGGTGTACATGGGACAGATTTTCAGAAAATGCACAATTGGCAGCTCTACACATTTAGTAAATTCTGCTAAATTAGACTGAAAAATGGTCAATACGAGGTATATTTGGTGTCGCATTTCTGTTATGTTAAACTGCATTTTGAAGCTCATTTTTGTCTTAAATGTGGGTTATTTGAGAGGATTGGTGAAGGCGAATTGTACATTTCCTGAAAATCTGACCCACTGTATATTGATGGATGGAGAAACAGTGGACAGTCAGACCAGTGGAGAGGTATGACAGATTACAGTAGATGACTGTTAGATATCAGCCAAGTGCCTATTGTTATTAAACTAATTCTTTACACATTCTTTTATTGGAAAGGTGCTGAAATAACCTCAGCCTCAGAACATATTTGATTATATCAGGCAACAGGCAACCACCGGAGTTACTGCGTTTTCAGGGCTCGAAAAAACCTATGTTTACTTGACAGGGCAACTACAAAACTCTACCGCACCGATTCAAACCCCTGTTGTGATGCCTACTTACAATGAAACAAGATACATGCAGATCAGTTTGATTTCGTTTATAATTCTGCAAATAAATTTGGGCAAGTGAAAAATGATGTTGGGCAAGTAAATCTTGGCTGCCACTTGCCCAATGGCCAAGTGAACTTGGTAGGTTTTTTTTTCGAGCCCTGAAGTTTTTCTCTCATTGTATCTGTATTGGATCATCTTTAAATATTATTTTGGCCTTTAATGAATAAAAAAATAATTAGTGGTGTCACTCTGGACTATTGCTGGGGAAGTGTTCTATTTGAACATAACCCAGCTTTCCACCTCCGGACCTGAAGTAACCACTGTGCCTAAACAACCCACTCTTAGACAGATATTGGTCTTCACATTGGCAAATATGATATGATTTTATTTATACTGGCACTGCTGGAAATAGGTTCAGTCCTCCTGTCCCACCATGACACTATTTCAGGAGGACCAGAACCGTAGCTCCTCTGATCACCTTCCCAAACCCCACCCAGGCTGGTTCTTATGAGACCTAACACAGCTTTATTACATGATCTTACACTCATAGAAAAGCTGATTTAGAATAAAAAAACCTGCCAACCATAGTTACACATTTATCTCTTAATTAATTAATATCCCCCCCCCCCCCCCAATGAGATCCCGATCTCATTTGTGGTAGCGCTTCTGCGGCGAACCAAAGTCCAACATTATCTCTTAATTAATTCTGACTTGAGCTATGTGTTATGTCCCTCATGCACCCACAGCTGTATGACTTGAGCTGTTGTATAAGTCTTTACAGGGGATTCAGTGGGAAGGTCTGCAGCTAAACAGCTACAAGAATGGAAGGAAAGAACAGGTTTTAACTCAACCAAGCAGAAAGATTAGGTAAGACAGTCCATGCCACCAAGGAGAAGGAGACTATGACTACGGGAAGGAGGCATGCAAGTGTGGAGAAGAAAGACTTGAAGGGAAACTGACAGAAACAGAAGAGGAAGATGCAGGATGGTAATTCTACTTACGAAAAAAACCCTCTTTGGATTTAAATTTTTTATAAAAAATAGTATAGCAATTCAGAATATCATTTTTTATCTAATGGAATTAATCTGTTGAGTCAGTTGGTGAACCGTTAAATGTATATGACAAATAAAAATATTTTTAAAAAAAAGAAGAAAAAGTCAACCGTTCCCCCAAATTAAAAATATTTTTCAAAGACTACTTGTATAAAGGAGAACCCAGGCAGTGGGAGAGATAAAGAGAGAAAGGGTTCAGCGTGAGAGATTCCCCTATGTAGAGTGTGTGCATTTATTGGTAAATAATCATAAATAATCAGTCATTATATCTAGCCCAGTACCCCTTACACTACCCGGTGTGTGTATAAGGAATATACAAGATTACCCGACGCGGGGTCGACCGTCTCCACACTCTCCCCTATATTTGTCTCTAGAAAAGTAAGACATCACAAAAACATCTCTCAACGTTATTTAATATTTTTTGAGTTATTCATATAAAAAAATCATATCCCTAATTATGTCATGTCGAACACCAAGATCTTTTTCATCGATACTACCGCTCCTAGATTGGTATGAAGTCATGTTTTCATCCAATAGGGAGATTTAGCAACCACAACACAACACTAAGTTAACGCATCCACTAACTATTAGTACATTCCTACTGTTGTGGGGATATCTCGAGAGGCCTGCATTGCAGATGCCCTCGGCCTAGCGCTTCTTGAGATATCCCCACAGCGGTAGTAATATACAAATGGTTAGTGGATGCGTTAGTCTTGTTCTGCGTTGTGGTTGCTAAATCTCCCTATTGTCTCACTAGCGGCGTGTATGGACCCGCCCACACCCTACCACAATAGGACTAAATCACACTGGGAGGAATGGCTTTACACCTAAGCTAACCTGTATATATCTGCTCATATCAGGGCAAGAGTGTAAACACGCTAACGGGATACGATACCCTCCTCTTTGATTATAAACAATGGTTCTTTGACATGCATAGGCAGTTATACACATGGCCGACCTTTGGTAATAACCCAGTGGGCGTGTACTGGGTGGTGAAATGACACTTTGAGAAGTCGCTCATAGGATTGGAAACTTGGGACTCCTAAGACTATGTTTGTTTCTAGTGCAATGCTTTAACTACAGCACCAACCCTTCACTAACAGGTCATTCACATGCATCTATTATCGCTCATGCTACTTTAGTTCACTTCGCTGCAGTTGTTGACATTGTTTACAAACGCGTATAATAAGTCTCAATAGTCCAAGTGTCAACATTAGTCATGGAATGTAGATATGTTTACACTGATACTTTTATTGTATACTTTACTCCACCTTGTACAAAGCATTACACACACTGTAAGAGTGTACTTTATAATTTATTATATATTATAATTTCATGTATTGTTTACTTTACATTTATATATCTTATGTAGCCAGTTATTTTTACTAGTTTAGTACTCTACTCTGTTTCATGGAAGAACTGTATCTTATCCTGAGGCCTGTCTACCATTTTGGTCATCCTCCTACTTATGTGAGAATTTGGCAAAATAAAAGTATCATTCAATTCAATCAATGATTATTGGGCTGAGAGTGCAGCCAGAATGCAAGCCCATACTTGTTGAACTGTTAGCTTATTGCTTCATGCATTTTGTACTCTGGAGACAATTTACTATTCATCCTCTCACATTTCATAAATAAATTAACATGATACTTAAACATGCTTGGAAACTTCTACGAAAAGTTATCAGCATAAATGGCAAGCCACTTAAACAAATTCTAAATTGTTTCTTTTAAGGTCTAAGCTTTAGAAATTTAGTGTACATAGCCCTGTTAGCTCCCTGCCATATTGTTTACATGGACATTGTGAACATTGGTTCATCTGTCCATGTGAAATTTTACACAAATATGTTTCAAATTAATCTCAAAATGATAAATATGAGATTTCATGGTAAAGTTGGTAAAGTTTAAATTAGATTTGAGGCTAAGGTCCAGTGGTTTATCCATAGGTTGATTGTTCAATGCAGTACTTGATTAGATCCTAGATATTATAGTTGTGTATTTATGACATTCAGCTGTCAGTGCTTCACAAAGTAATTTGTGTCACAAACTCAAAAACACAGACTAGATTCTAGATTCAAATCCAAAAACAGTGGACAAAAATCAGAAATTTCAATGAACATATTTGAGTAACATATTATATATTTCAAATCTTTATAAAAAGGAAATGTGTATACCATACTCCCACCAAAACATTTCTAGACCAATCAGATAGCAGCCATGTATTGACTGCAGAACACGTGTTTCCCTAGAAGGGTAATTTAGGTATGGAGATGCACTGAGAAAGATGTGTGTAGGGATTTTTTTAAAAATATATTTTTAATATTTTTGGTTCCCCTTAAAATTATTTCAAACATTTATCTGACTTCAGTCAGGTTTTCCATGAAATTGTTATGAAAAATTTGGACTCCTACAAAAGGTCATTGACATTACAAAAACTCACTGAAGAAATACAGCTTAGTTTAGCACCAAAATAACATAAAGAGATTAATGATGAACCTAAGGGTTAGCGCTAGGCAGAAATAAAGTATTCAGATAGTCACTAAAAGGTCTGCACTTCAAAGTTGCCATGACACATCAATAAATAAACTTACTGGTGACCACAAAAGGTTCTGCAAAGTTGATATAAATCAGGAGTTTTATGAAATGTTGTTCAATTGAGTCAAAATGAGAAATTAATAAGAACATATACTAACTAAGAATTATTTTATTATTTGTTTATTTTCCCCTCAAATTTATCCCAAAATAATGTTGTCTACGTGTGATTTGATCCAATAATAATAAAAGTAAACCCAGTACAAACCAACAAATTATTGAGAATCAACCGAAAATGTAAATAATAGCTGCGAATGAAGAAAGCGAAACCAATTGAAGGATCTTTGATTCATGGTTACACTAATATCTTCAAACCCAAATTTAATAGGAATAGAGTTAGGGAGAAACACCCTGCCATTTATAATATATTTATATTTATGAATATAACTTCATGCCCTATGTTATGTCAATTACCTGTACATTATTTATGTATAGTAAATATATTCTCGCTAAAGAAACTAACTTCTCTACAGGGGAATGTTGCTCCTGGTTTTGTTACGATAACTAAGAGCTTTTTACTGTTATCTCAGTCGTAATCGTTAATAACGATCAGACTAAGACGTGCTCAAAAGTAGTCTCAAGACATAAAATGCCTAACATTGTCTACCTACATCTTATCGTTACAATCAGTTTTAGTTATATTAAATGTGGCTAAAGATAACAATATTTAGAGGAGCAACACTTGCCCCCTTACTTTTGTATTTTAAGTAGTGTATCTAGTACAGTACTTTATACTTATATCCTATTATTTACTGCATGGAGTCAGATCCTATAACAGCTTAGTAAACTTCCTTTTCCCCAGGTAACGGCTGGAAGAGCTGGATTTTATCCAGAAGCCTGTTGACCAATTTGTCATCTCTCATACAAATGTATATAACCCTTGACAAATAAACTACTTTTCAATTTCAATTCCATTCCATGTTATAACGATACAATAATGATTACTACTACTGTCTATGTTACATAAGCTACCTACTTGAGCCCCTCCGTGACCGGCCCTGTATGGGTGACTGGCAGGCTAGTTTTCTCTGTAGTTCCTCCGATATCTCCTGCACCGGACATGTCATGGCTACCGTATGTCGCTTGCCCCGACCCTGGAGATAGCGCGACACCGCCTCTGAGTCTGGCTCTTGGTCTGAACTCCGGTCTTCCAAGTCTTCTGGACATGTGACCGACACACCGACACCGGCTGCTGCTAACATGCCTGCTAGGTTCATGTCCTGTAATAATCAGTTACAACAAGTTAATCTTTTCTGCATTAAAGCTGCATTCTCAGCTATTATTACACAAGACAATCTTACCAAATTTACTCATATTAAGACTCATAAGACCGGATTTATCAATATTCTGCTGCTGTTATATGTTTATACAAGAGTTACTCATATTATGACTTATAGGACTGGATTTATCAATATTCTGCTGCTGTTAAATATTTATACAAGAATTTGAAGTAGAATCAGTTGAGTGATAAAAACTGCTGGTGAGCGATAATAAGTGAAGTTATCATAAGAATGGAATCAGGCGATTTTTTAAATAAGTGATTGAAACATTAATTAAAGCTACAGGTTCATATTTCAATACAAGAACATTGTAATACATCTATTTTCATTTGTCTTGACAGACATGACAGATTATTGTTGTTTTTTAATATTGTAAACCAGCGGAGACCCTATAGTTAGGTAAAACCTATTGTAGCAATATTCTGCCAGCGAGACATTACATTACTCACAGTTTCCTGGCTGCCAGTGTGACTCTCCGACACTTGACGCTGGAACTGTGTGAACAGGTGAATATTAGCTCCACCATCGGACGCGCGCCGACCCAGGTTCCCTGCACCTGCAACCCAACATACAGTAAGTTATGCTGCAGTCTTATTGAGACAGACATAGGGACAACTCTTATACTCAACCCAACATACAGTAAGTTATGCTGCAGTCTTATTGAGACATTATTACATAGGGACAACTCTTATACTCAACCCAACATACAGTAAGTTATGCTGCAGTCTTATTGAGACAAACATAGGGAGAATGTTATACACAGATTTCTTTATAAAACGTTTTAGATACAAGTATGTACAACCTTTGGGTCCATTTTTCAGAGCATGAATTTTAATTTGGCCCATGAAAACTGTTTTTACTACATTTCAATGTTATAAAATTTCAGGAAACTTCTCCGATGGAAAATAGTAATTTCCTGTATAAAATGTCCCACTATGCATCGCTACCACAGGTGACAAAATACAAAAAAATAACACAAAATTATCCTAAATTCTTCTTAAGCCTAGAAAAACCCTTTTTGCCTCCCTCCACAAACCAACTTTAAGGAAAAGGTGCAATGGCTGACCTTGCGGTAGGTTGAGTAGGTTGCCCTCGCGTGGGTTGCCGCCCATGGTGGACACCTGGGGCTGGTGGAACTGGATGGGCAGCAGGGTCTGGGGCAGGTTCATGTGTGGTAGCATGATGACTGGGTTCATGACCTGGTGTGGTACCACTGCAGTGATGGGCTGGTAGTGCGCCAGCTTCAGCCGGATGTCTTCTGGTGCCGCGTGCTTGCTGTCCCCGACACCCACCGTGTGACGCCGCATGGCCAGGTAGCGGGCTAGAGCCTCTGGGGACGGCTCCTCCCCTTCTGAATCAGAGTTCTCTAACTCCTCGTTCTGTAAGAAAGAAATAGTTCAGTATTTAGTATGAACAAGGGGAAATATTGGTTTAAGCAGACACTTTAGGAATTAAATTCTCCAAATCCTCTTTCTTACAGAAAATGGGAAAATATTGATTTAAACATTTATTCTGGGAGATAGACGGGGATTTTTCATTTGTTTAAATCAGAAATTCTAAAAGAACTCGGGTCGCTCAAACAAATATACCAGAAGACAAAATATTCGTTTAAAACAGGAATTATATTTATCGATTTAAAATACCAAAATGGCATTCTGATTCATATCTATTAGCTGTACTCGCATCACATTGTATTGATTGCACCTCCTTTAAATAAAGTTGATAAAACTTACCGGTATTGCGAGTTCTGGGACTTGTTCATTATTCTCATTGAAGAATTGGACCTGTGGGATGAGGGACGGCTGTAGGAGTGGTGCGGCGATCACTGCCGCGGCCGGTAACAATGACGGCTCCTCGCCCTGATTTAGCGGCACTTCCACCCTCTCAACTAGAACATGAATGTAGACATTTCAAAATTACATAACATTTCATGTTCTTTCTAAATTTTAGGACAAGAACAAATAGAAATAGATCCAAATTAAGTAACACATGTCATTCTTTTCATGAGTCTTGTTTAGGTTCGGAACCTAAACAATGAATGAGAAGGAACCGTTCCTTCTCATTCTAAATTCAACTGTGTAGTTTTAAGTGCCCTCTTATTTAGAATTACCATTGAATCAAACTGAAGTATTGGGGAAGGTACCATTGCATAACTAATTTATCCAAACTAACCTATTGAATCAAACCAATAAATCAAATCAAATCCCGGGCTGAAAGTGGGGCCATGGCTAAAAATACTGAAATATTTTTGGCAAGGGGAAATTGAAACATTATTTTGATGATATTAACCTTTGAAAATTTTGATGAAACAAGGTAAACAAAATTTGTGACGTATTTCTGAAAATGTTTGTTGTAGAGTATTCTAGGTTAAACATGATGAAATTTGCGTGAAATTCGACAACTTTTGTAGACTTTCATGCCTGCGAATCAATGCCTGCCTGGGCCGTTACATACCGACACCAGTGGTGACAAAATAAATCAAATAATTACACAAAGTTTTCCTTAATTCATGACAGGTTCACTCATTTTCTCTACACCCTGTAATAGGGGAGTTTAATAGCCGCCATTTTGAATCTTGACTCGCATGGAATTATGGGACTAATGGTACAGTATAAAATCTATAGAAAACATGCCATGTTCAGCATGGGATATTTATCAATGATCTAATGTCAATATCCATGTTATACATGTTTCCATCACAAAAGTCCCCATCTTTCCCATCATGCATTTGGCTTGCATAGATCATTTATACAAGCTATCATATCGGTGAAAACATTCTTGCAATTTTCGATAAAAATGTTGTTTAAATATTTGTATGTCAGATTTTAACAGAATCCATCCCAGCATGCACTGCATTAGACATGCACAGTGAGACATGCAACTCTTTATAAAAGAGAATAGAAGTACTGTTACGTACCGACACCGGTGGTGATGCTGGACCTGCGCTCTGTGCGGGTGGCGAGGGGCAGGGTGGAGGCAGGTAGCATGGCGCCCGGCAGCAGCTTGGCTGTGGTTGACTTCTGATGTCGCTTGTACTTCTCCACCAGGAGGTGGTAAATGGCGGAGAAGTGGTTGTAGCAGCCCTGCTGTACACTCTGCAAAACAGATCATACACAGTTAGTATAAATATTGAATTTTTATTCCATAAGAATATACAGAACTGGACAAAAAGCCTCTAAAAATAGATCTTCTGACAAGCCCGAAACAATAATAAAAGATGCATAATGTACAAGCTTTATCATCAGTTACGCATTTCGTTCATTACATATTTTTCATTGCATGTTGATTATCGGTCATTACAACTTTACAATCTTGCATTGATGAAAATATTTTCACAGCTATTTTGCTATGACATTAATTCTTTGATTATCAATTTTGATTGGTAAGTACATACCCGTCTTACAACATTTGTGAGATTTTACATTGTGAGATTATTATACACATTATACAGTTATTCAAGTTAATCAGATAGCACGTATTTTCATATAAATGCAGAAATGAACTGTCCACTGCCGAAGTCACTTGTTCACCAGAGATATTTATATTTAGACCTGGCTGTCCCAGCAACAGTTGTGAAATGAGCAGAGGGCTCTAGGCTTTGGACCGGGCGGATGTGAAAAAGACTTGAAGGACTGAGATTGTTTTTTTTCTACAGCATTTATACAGCCAGGGTAACTAACGTGTTGGTTGAAGGAGAGTGAATATTGCACGAATTGTGTAGCAACAAGTGCAATATTCTAAGTGACTGAAACCAACCAGTTGGTTAACTCTTTTAGTACATACGCTTTGAATGATAAAAATAGAAAGCATTTTTAGGCCATAAAGTTTGACAGTAAACTTAGTAAATAAACGAAATAAAATATGTTTTTTTTAAAAAAATAATCCATGATTGGTGGCTAGCACTTAGGCTAGGCTCTTCAGGCATGTGATTAGACAGAAACTACAACATTAGGCGGAAATGATGCAACAGGGAACCCTTGCAATGCTACACCAGGCTTTAGATACCTTACAACCCTTCAGACTATTGTTCCCTTGTGGCTAGCACTTATAGTATAGGCTCAGGAGACATGTACAGGCGATTACACAGAAAAACACAACATTTATATGGTAACATTTTATCATACGACTTCTTATTATTAAACAATAATTTATCCTACATGTATTCATGGGTGGACCAGAAAGGTCTGTTCGCTAAGGCTCCTGTCTATTTCGTGTAACTGTACAGATCAACTTGAATAAAAATCTTTATATATATTATATATACATATATTTAATTATAAAATGTATTAAAAATAAAAATTAAAGATGTTATTACCTCAATAGTTTGCTCCCTCTCAAAGTTGAGTGTCTCCATATGTTGTACGACCATGTCATTAACTACGGGGTTCTCCGTGTCGTTGTAGTGCAGCGAGTTCTCGATGAGTCGCTCGAACTCCTGCTCGTCACCGCCCAGCCGCATCCACTTGTGCTGAATAATCTCACTCATGGACAGGCGCCGCTCCGGGTCTATCAGCAACATGTGCCGGATCAACGTCTCACACTCTGTGGAGTAAAGAGAACAGTGATGTAGATTAACAACTATCATCTTTCCTCTTACACTAATTACTAATTATTATTACTCATGCACCACTCCTTTCCTTCTATAGTAGTAGGACTGCACCTAACAGCCCCTGGCGGAAAATCATGGACAATGCTAAATAATAGTCCCCGTGAGCCCTGTATATCCTTATCACTAATGGCTGTATAAATATGTTAAATTTAAAAAAAGAACAGTGTAAGAGTGAGTGAGTCAGTGAGTGAGATTGGTGGCTTTACACGGTAACAACGGCCAGTAACTGGTACATCTTGGTATATCAAAGGCACAAAAGGAGGCAGGGACAATATGTTCACTATATAATGTTCCTCTAGTGCAGAGGTGAGAGTGAGTGAGATTGGTTGCTTTACGCCCTTATCAACACATTTAATATGGTTATATCAAGGGCTTGTGTATTTTTTTTACATTTGGAACAGCATTCTGATGGTACTAGGATCTGGATTCCCTCTTTTTAGACCAGCAGATTAACAAATCTCTTAATTTTCTTGGAGATGAACAGCAAGGTGTTGTTTAAAGTTTACATATATAAAGATGCATGAGAAATGGATGGACAGGCTTCTGGAAATAATCAAGCTCTTCCAGTCGTTACCTTTATAACAGAATAGGGGTTTGCTACCATATGGGTCACTTTCAGAAAATGCACAATCTGCAGTTCTACATATCTCTCAAATTCTGCTAAATTAGAGTGAAAAATGAACAATCCAAGAAAAAAGACAATTTATTTCAAATGCTGATGAGTAGACTTTAGTTGAAATCTGATGTGAGATTTGGATTCCGGACTCAGAGGTTCATTTCTTACAGCTGCCAATATTAATAAGTCAGACTATCATAATTTATATATATTGTACATGATGCAGGATGAGGTGAGAATGGCAATATAATTGTATTTCTCAATTACAGTGGTTCTTCCATTGAGACAACGGGTGTAACTGCTTCCAGCCTAGAAACAATGGCAATGATACCAGCCACGCACTGAATGTATATAGTCAACCAGTACACAATCAATACACTAGGTGGCGTGACGAGCACCACCAGTCGACCATGCTAGAGAACTACAAGAAGCGAAGAGCCGATAACTCAGTCATAGTGAAATGGGCCAAAGCTTTTAATGAATTGTCACCGAGAAACAGACTAATAGGTACAGTTGAGACCTTTCATATCAGATAGGACTTAAATGCACAATTTATCCAGTTTAGATCAAATTGATATAGTAGATGTAGCCCACTGGTATGGAATAAGGATATGTTTATTATCTATTGTTACATTAGATGAACGAACACCACTCTACATGATTTATGTAGCGGCTCAGAGAGGAGAAGTTTATTATATTGGTCTGTGAAATGGCTGTGCCCCCTCCCCCCTGGGGAAATTATGTGTATACCTAGCTGAAATAAAACCTTTAATAAAAAAGAATTCCCCGAAATTGAATTGATTTTGACTTAATTCTTCATTGCCATTCGGAAACCCCCACCCGGGGACAATGTATACCCAGTTGAAATCCAATCTTTGAAAAATAAGAGTAAAAAATACCCCAAAAATGAATTGATTTGACTGAATTCTGCATTGCCATAATAAAGGTGAGTGACACTAGTGTTTCCAGGCCTGCCAGTGCCAGTCAGAACGCACACCAAGGTTTGATGCAGGAGCCAATTCCCTACCTACGTCCAGCCCTGACACACGCAACAAGTCACTTTTGTTGAAATATGGATAGACAAGAAATGGTGCCTTAAAACGTGGTCCATTTGAAATGTCAGAAAACTGTCTCAATCTCATAGAGAACTGATGTAGTCTTTGTTATGACGACGATTTCTGGAAGACCTGACCCGACGTCAGAAACTCCCCTCCTTTTGCATTTTAAAACTAATCCAATTTTCCAAAAATCCAAATCTCTTGAAATATTTTCAGCTTAATCATATAGAAGAAGCCTATTATGGGATATCCTGTTCTTTTCAAATGTTAGCAGTGGTTTAACTGTTCTTTTACATGCATATATAACCGTAGGCAGCTGTACACATGGCCGGCCTTTGGTGACCCAGTCAGCAGGCACTGGGTGGTGGGAGGTGAAATTATACATGGGTCAGATCTTGAGAAAATGTACAATTAGCAGCTCTACACATTTAGTAAATTCTGCTAAATTAGGCAGCAATATGGTCAATACTAGGTAAATCCGAGTATATTTGGTATTGCAGTGATTCTAGCAATCTGTTAGGCTAGGTTGAACTGTATTTTGACCTTTATTTTCGTCTAGAATTTGGGTTATTTAAGAAGATTGGTGAAGATGAATTGTACATTTTCTGAAAATCTGACCCACATAGGTAAAACGCTATGGGATTCAAATCCAGGACTCTAAGAAGCTCTTGGTTTGGTGTCCAGCAACTTAACCGCTAAGACCCAGGAGATATTGTACAGGGTGATATTGTACAGGGGAATATAGTACAGGGAGATATTGTACAGGGTGATATTGTACAGGGGATATTGTACAGCGGGATATTGTACAGGGGATATTGTACAGGGAGATATAGTACAGGGAGATATAGTACAGGGGTATATTGTACAGGGTGATATAGTACAGGGAGATATAGTACAGGGGTATATTGTACAGGGGGATATGGTACAGGGAGATATTGTACAGGGAGATATTGTACAGGGAGATATAGTACAGGGAGATATAGTACAGGGAGATATTGTACAGGGTGATATTGTACAGGGGAATATAGTACAGGGAGATATAGTACAGGGAGATATAGTACAGGGGAATATAGTACAGGGTGATATTGTACAGGGAGATATTGTACAGGGAGATAGTGTACAGGGTGATATTGTACAGGGGGATATTGTACAGGGGATATTGTACAGGGGGATATTGTACAGCGGGATATTGTACAGGGGTATATTGTACAGGGTGATATAGTACAGGGGGATATTGTACAGGGGGATATTGTACAGGGGGATATTGTACAGCGGGATATTGTACAGGGGATATTGTACAGGGAGATATAGTACAGGGAGATATAGTACAGGGGGATATTGTACAGCGGGATATTGTACAGGGGATATTGTACAGGGGGATATAGTACAGGGAGATATAGTACAGGGTGATATTGTACAGGGGATATTGTACAGGGAGATATAGTACAGGGTGATATTGTACAGGGGATATTGTACAGCGGGATATTGTACAGGGGATATTGTACAGGGGGATATTGTACAGGGAGATATTGTACAGGGTGATATTGTACAGGGGGATATTGTACAGGGGATATTGTACAGGGGGATATTGTACAGGGGGATATTGTACAGGGGATATTGTACAGGGGGATATTGTACAGGGGATATTGTACAGGGGGATATAGTACAGGGAGATATAGTACAGGGAGATATAGTACAGGGTGATATAGTACAGGGAGATATAATACAGGGAGATATTGTACAGCGGGATATTGTACAGGGGGATATTGTACAGGGGATATTGTACAGGGGGATATAGTACAGGGAGATATAGTACAGGGTGATATAGTACAGGGAGATATAATACAGGGAGATATTGTACAGCGGGATATTGTACAGGGGGATATTGTACAGGGGATATTGTACAGGGGGATATTGTACAGGGGATATTGTACAGGGGGATATAGTACAGGGAGATATAGTACAGGGTGATATAGTACAGGGAGATATAATACAGGGAGATATTGTACAGCGGGATATTGTACAGGGGGATATTGTACAGGGTGATATAGTACAGGGGGATATAGTACAGGGAGATATAGTACAGGGGGGTATTGTACAGGGTGGTATTGTACAGGGAGATAGTGTACAGGGGGGTATTGTACAGGGGGATATTGTACAGGGGGTATATAGTACAGGGGATATTGTACAGGGTGATATAGTACAGGGGGGGTGCTGTACAGGGTGATATTGTACAGGGGGTATATAGTACAGGGGGGGTGCTGTACAGGGGATATTGTACAGGGTGATATAGTACAGGGGGGGTGCTGTACAGGGTGATATTGTACAGGGGGATATTGTAAGGGTGATATTGTACAGGGTGATATAGTACAGGGGAATCTTGTAAGGGCATATATTCCTGTCACTGCCTGTGGACCATGGTATGGACCCAGAACTAGTACCAGGTGTAAGACAAGACGCCACAGGGAAACATTAGATGACAGTGGTAGAATAAGTACAAGAATGCTCACCTGTGGACATGAAGAAAGGAACTCTAAATTTGCCTAACAATATTCTAGCGCGGAGACTTTGCAACGTGCTGCCATCAAACGGTAGCGCGCCGCACACCAGTACATATAATACAACTCCCAGGCTCTGCAAGGTACAACAAACATACAGTTAGTGCCTCAAGCTCAAACACATGTGGAACCTGATAGAGCATCACATTAGTAGATGGTTTTATGTAATAGTTTTTTTCCATCATTTAAATAATAAGGGATTTGCATAGCCGCCATTTTGAATCTTGATTCGCATGGAATTATGGGACTAATGGTACAGTATAAAAGCTATGATATTGGTGAAAACATTCTTGCAATTTTCGATAAAATATTGCCAAATATTTGTATGTCAGATTTCATCAGAATCCATCCCAGGATGCACTGCAGTAGACATGCGCAGTGAGACATGCAACTCCCCTATTACATTAATTTCTTGGAAAAAGGGTTATAATCCAGGATTCCATATTGTAATAACAGTTAAGGCCAAACTTTACTAAGCCGAGCTTTTTGCCAGTATGATACATATATATGTATAGAATGTGGTAATCAGTTTGGTTTACAGCGTTGATGAAAAGTTACAGACTGATGAAATATTTGTGATATCAGGTAAATTTTCCCTCAAATTCTAAAATATCCGTTATCATTCAAATATCATAGCGTTGTCCACTTCATAGAATAATTTTTTTTTTTTAAATAATAAAAAATAAAACAATAAATGTTTACATTACATTTTTACCCACAGTTCTGTGTTTATGTAAATATTCCACAAAATGCGAAACGAAACAAAATGCCTTTTTTCTGAGGGCACTTCATATGTTTATTAACCATTCTCAACTCTTGGTAATTATCAGAATTTATTGCTAAGAATGAATAAAATCTCACCCAGATGTCTACTTTGGGAGCATCATACTCTTTGCCCTCAAACAGTTCTGGGGCTGCGTAGGGCGGGCTCCCACACCACGTAGTGAGCGGGCTCCCCGGCGTAAAGTGGTTACTAAATCCAAAATCTGCAACAAAGAAATAATAAACAATGAATTCATACTGCTTAGGATGGATGTTAGCAAGGTACAGTATTTTACTCACAACATTCTATATATTATATTATGATATGCGCATTCCATATGAGAGGTGCAATAAGTGGGGTGCTATAAAAATATTCATATAGTATGCATACTATATTACTTCGTCACCAAGTCGGCTACTTTTTTCAGGTTTTACACATCAAGTTTAAAGCCGAAACACAATATAGGAATCCAAAGATTTTTTTTGCAAATAGCAGAAACATTATAGTCAAGGCCTGCCCCTCGTTCTGAGTTGTGGGTATCAAACGTCATCAGAGGTCACGTGACTTATAGCAATGGCAGTACCCATGCAAGTCGTCTGCTATAATAAATTGCGTGTCCCCACACCAAAAAATGAAAAATTTAGGAAATCATATGTCTTTAAACTACCAACTCTTTGGAATAATCTACCACAAAAACCTAGAGAAATTCCAAATCGAAAGAGTTTCAGGTATTATTTAAAAAATCTCTACCCACAGGAATACGATGTATATCTTAAAGAAGTCTCATTATCTGAGCCTTAACAATTTCATATTGTCTCTAATGATCTGAATGATGTAAAGATCATCTTTTCACTGATAATATGGGGGAGGGGGGTGGGGGGGTAAATATAGGCATGTAAGTCTTATGATATTATGACCGAGACATCGGAAAATCGGACTAACCGATGGGGAAGGTATGGGATACACTGTATTTTCAATGAATATCATGTTTACTTTTGACTTTCTATGTTTTAAGACTAATCCAACCAGTATAGGACGGATATGAATGTAAACTCCCTCCAAGTATAAGGAAGGTGTTGATCTGGTTAATTTATTAGGATATAAAACTTCCATCCAGTAAAGGGGGGAGATGATTCCTGTTAATTTATATTCTATCCCTAAAAACTTAGGGTGGTGTCAAAAGATAGCGGAGATTGTACCAGTGTATACGAATACTCAGTGATATTATTAATATGTCTAGTAAATGTAAATCTGTATTATCTTAAAGATACAATGTCCTTCTCAACACTTATGTTTAGTGGTCAAAGGTAAAGTCGATTCTTTTCCACTCTGGAATGAATCTCCTCATCAGAATTCAAAAACATTGAACTGACATAGAAGAAACAACTACAACTCATTAGATAAACAATGACTCTGAAAAACACCGACGAAAGAATGAATAATCACAATCTCACACGGACACTCTATCGATATTGAACTATCTAATTGAATATTAATTTATTATAAAAGACAATCTCTATGCTAAAGTAAACTTCCGTCATGATATATGTTAGCTTAAGTTTTTGATCATTGTTAGTTTAAGTTCTCAAAGATTATCACAATTATTATTTTAAAAAGGGCCTCCAGGAAGATCACCTTGGTGAGGACCGCGTCCTTTTCTAATTATTATATCTCTTTGTATATGTAATATGTGAATAAAAGTTTTATATATATATATAACTAATGTCCATGTAAAATACCACACCACTTCTTTAATATATGAGAATTACATAAAATACATATGTGAGATCATTGGATATGATTACCCCGCCTAAAAAATGAATACATGATATCCTATGATGATTTGGCTTTAATGCCTATATAATAAATATAGAATGGAAATCGCCTGCAATAATCGAGAATGCTACCAGAATATGAGCGGAGGGATTCTTCTTTGATAAATTCCCACTAATAACTGCTATCAGAACCATACACTGAATTTAAATTAGGTGAGTGAGTGAGATTGGTTGCTTTACGCCCTTATCAACACATTCAATATGGTTATATCAAGGGCGGGAGAGCTGCGAGGGAGGCAGTTTATGATCATACCCAGGAAATAGAGATAGAGAAGAAGGGAGAGACAGAGAAAAGAGACAGAAAGACACTTTATGGTCTTACCGAGGGCCAAGAATTAATTAATGTTTATGGTTGGTGGTTGGCTGACAATTGTATATGTGTACCAGAATATGAGCGGAGGGATTTGTCTTAGATACCTTCCCACTAGTAACTGCTATCAGAGCCATACACTGCTATATGGGTCAGATTTTCAGAAAATGTACAATTCAACTTCGCCAATGTTCTCAAATAACCCAAATTTCAGACAAAAATAAAGTTCAAAACCCAGTTCAACATAACCAAACAGATTGCTAGAATAAATGCAATGCCAAATATACTCGAATTTACCTAGTATTGACAAAATTGCAGCCAAATTTAACAGAATTTACTAAATGTATAGAGCTGCCAATTGTACATTTTCTGAAAGTCTCACCCATATACTCTTCCACTATCAGCCCACTGCCAATGAATGAACTCAATATGGAATCTACTATTGTAGACAGGAGGAGCCTCAGTACAAATGTACCCAGCTGGTGGTGGTGACTGAATGGGGGGAGGGTGGGAGGGTGGGAGGGGGCCAGTGACGTGCATGTGCGTGTATGGCGCGTCTGTGACGGGGTACACAGAGCTGGAGCAGTGACGTCAGAGCAGGGAAAAAGTAGTAAGAGGAGTAGAAAGGTAGGAGGTGGGGGAGGCTGGGGTGAGGGTGGGGGGTGGCGTTAGGTGAGGGGAGGTGAGGGAAGGGAGAGCGGGGTGGGGGAGGCCGGGGTGAGGTGAGGTGGCAGGGGAGAGGGTGGGTGAGTGGGAAGGAGGTAGTGTAGGGAGATGGGGTGGAGAGAACTCCCTCGCTACAACTCCCTCTCTCTCTTCTCCTCCTCTCCATCGAGAGAGAGGGAGAGAGAGAAGAGTTCTCTCCACCCTCTCTTTCCATTCTCCCCCTTTCCAGAGAGAGATTTCTCCCTCCTTTTCTCTCCTGACAGACTCCAACACCAGGTACAGATACGCCTTCACTCTAACATTATCATTATCTTCTTTAATATTAATTCCGTAAGAAAAAAGTGTAATTCTCCTCTGAAACTGCTGGAGGGCTTGCAGTGAATTTCACGGTGGCCATGCTTTGGCATAGTGGGAACCCGTTCCACTATGTTTTATGAGCGATTTCCTAGAAAATCAGGGTTTAATAAGGGTTTCAAATTAAACTTACGCCCATTTTTTTCCCACCTGCTTACGTCTGACTTTCCATACAAATGCACTTAACCAACATGACTCAACGAGGTTCTTGCGTCATAAGAAAGAACGTGTTGTCCTAGCAACATAGTTCAACTTGCATGAGATACCGAAAGAAGAGATAACGAAAGTCATAACGGAAGTAATTTCCCGCTCCTCTCTCCTTCTCCCACCTCCTTCTCCCTCCTCCTCCTCCTCCTCCCTCCTCCATCTCCCTCCTCCTCCTTCTCCCACCTCCTCCTCCATCTCCCTCCTCCTCCTCCCTCCTTCTCCTCCTCCTCCTCCTTCTCCCTCCTCCTCCTCCTTCTTCCTCCTCCTCCCTCCTTCTCCTCCCACCTCCTCCTCCCTCCTCCTCCTCCTTCTCCTCCCTCCTTCTCCTCCCTCCTCCTCCTCCCTCCTTCTCCTCCCACCTCCTCCTCCCTCCTCCTCCTCCTTCTCCCTCCTCCTCCTCCTCCTTCTCCTCCCCCTCCTCCTCCTCCATCTCCCTCCATCTACACAGAATCTACCTCCCTGTCTTTTAACCCATACAGAGCGGGCATTGCTGGATTCCAGGGGAATGCCTTGAGGCATTCAATCGGGACAGTGCAGAATTTGGGGAAAACTGAAAACGTATCTGTTGCACAACAGCGACCAAAAGAACCATATTAAAAGGGTTCCGCTTGAGATATGGATGTTAATATAGGCACTAAGGTACAGACAGAAGCTGAAAGAGAGAGATGGTGGGAGAGGGAACAAGGAGAGCTGAAGATGTGGGCCCTACTGTCCCACTAGCAAATCCTGTGCGTAGCACGGGTATTTGTTTTCATTATTATTATACTTCTCCCTCTCTCTCTCCTTATGAAGGATATTATGAAGAGGGACAGGAGAAAGAGATAGAGGGGGAGAGGGACAGGAGAAAGAGACAGAGGGGGAGAGGGAAAGGAGAAAGACAGAGGGGGAGAGGGAAGAGGGACAGGAGAAAGAGATAGAGGGGGAGAGGGGGAGAGGGACAGGAGAAGTGATAGAGGGGGAGAGGGACAGAAGAGAGAGGGAGAGAGAGAGAGAGAGGGAGGGAGAGAGAGGGGGAGAGAGAGAGAGAGAGAGAGAGAGAGAGAGAGAGAGAGAGAGAGAGAGAGAGAGAGAGAGAGAGAGGGAGAGAGAGGGATTTATCATCATTATGTATGACAAAAAGGAGCGTGGATTTAGCTAGGCTATGCATGTATTCACACCAAGGTGTTGACGAGTTGTCTGACAGTGGTTGATATATGAGTACAATGGGGGAATCCCTGTATAGAGATCTAGAGTAAGTGTGTCCGTTATGTAAGAGAGTGTATAAAGAAGTAGAATACGTCTCTAACTAACGTCACTATAACGTTAAACAACTCACTAATAGTGTGTATAGGGTGCGATTAAGTTACAATAATATAGCCTGGTGCATTAAATACAGTGGTGATAATTAGGGACCATGAATTAGCCTGCTCAGCAGGTAGTATTCACCAGACATTCACGAGAGACTTGAAAGTCTAGTCTAAGGGACCCTCTGGAAGAGCTGTGGCTGCCACAGAAGAGGACAGACCCATTTCCGATGTAAATTATCATATATTTTTATCATGTACTGTTTTCGGAAATAAACAATATACATACATACATACATACATACATACATACACACATACATACATATATACATATATACATACATACATACATATATACATACATGTACATGTATGTACGTGTAATATGAAAGAATTGTATGGTTATGAAAGAATTGTTAAGAAACAGAAGTGAGAAGGATAATAGTCTAAGTCTACAAGATGGAGGCGTTGAGGACAGGAGAGTGAAGAACTAGGACAAAGTCACACTGATGTGAGAGAGAGCAGGGTGTGTGACACCGATGTGAGAAAGGGGAGGGGGGGGTGACAGTGATGTCAGAGGGGTTTTGGTTTGGTTTGGTTTGGTTAGTTTCACCTCTGCTAATAGTAATTAAAAGTTAGCAGATATACTGTGCTTTTGTTATTCTATTCTGTGAAATTCCCTATTTCATGAAACAGGGTTTGGCCTGACAAAGTCAGGCTTCATTTAGGTTACCTAAATTTTGTCGTACAATTTGATTTCCTGTAGGAAATCAAGAATATTTTTGTTCCCAGATTCCCGGAAAATACTCTGCAGTGTCCTGCGATTTTGCAGGAATTTTATTCTGCTTCTCTTGGTTGCCTGACAATGTATTAAGAGATGCTCTACACTCAGTTGAGTGTTGCATGTCTGACATACAGGAGCCACTTCACCTTTTAGGTGCCTGTGAGTCAGTTTGGTGTGACCGGTACGAAGACGGGTCAGTATCACCTGTTCGGGTCTTGTCAGGTTATCATCTTTGAATTTTGGGGGTGTGACACTGACATCAGAGGGGATGTGACACTGACGTCAGAGGGGGTGTGACACTGACATCAGAGGGGGTGTGACACTGACATCAGAGGGGTTGTGACACTGACGTCAGAAGGGATGCGACAGTGACGTTGTGCCAGGTGTTGTTATGTCGGCCCACTGTGCAGTGCCAGGAGCACTATTGTGTAAGAATAGAAGAGTAAGCCTGAGGGTGTGGTTCCAGGAGAGTCTTATAATCCCTCATTGTGTACACTACTGATACACATAGTGAGGTGTGGGGGGAGGGGGGGGGGCTGAGATATTGGTTATACAATCAGTCAGTCTGTTTATAACCCCTTGTTTTATGTACTACTTACATAGAGATGTGTGGGGAAGACAGATGCGGGAGAGAAAGAGAGAGGGTGAGAGAGAGGAGAGAGAAGAGAGAAGAGAGAAGAGAGAAAGAGAGAGAGAGAGAGAGAGAGAGAGAGAGGAGAGAGGAGAGAGAGAGAGTGAGTGAGAGAGATAGAGAAAGAGAGAGAGAGAGTGAGTGAGAGAGATAGAGAAAGAGAGAGAGGGAGAGAGAGAGTGAGAGAGAGGGAGAAAGGTAGAGAGAGTAAAGTAAAAGAGATTGTGGAGACGTAGGCCCAGCCCATATTATGATGCCTTATTATGTTTACTGCTTACACAATCCTAGTCTTGTAATACCTTGGTGTATATGTAGTGGGTCGATGAGGGGAGGGAGGGGCGGGGGGGGGGGGGGGGAGTGTGGGATGAAGTCACACGGAGTAATATAATCCCTGATTATATATACTACTTACACGGTGATTTGTGTGGGAGTGGACGAGTGGAGGTCAGATTGAGCGGACACATAGAAGGAAACAGAGAGAGGAGAAAGAGATAGAGGGGGAGAGGGACAGACGAAAGAGGTAGAGGGGGAGAGGGACAGGAGAAAGAGAAAGAGGGGGAGAGGGAAAGGAGAAAGAGGGGAGTGAAAAAGAAGAAAGAGATAGAGGGGAAAAGAGAAAGGAGAGGGACAGAGAAAGGAGCAGAGAGGGAGACAGATGGGGAGGAGTGATAGGCAGAGGGAGGGAGAGAAGGGAGAAAGAAAAGTCAGCAAAGAGACAGATTCAGAAATGAAGTGAAAATCAAGAAGTGCAAACGGAGAGGAAGTTAAAGGAACAAGGGAAAGAACCTTCTAGAAGAGCACAAGAGCCAAGGACGGTTAAAAGCGGGTTGAAGAAGACACAGACACAAAAAGCGGTCAGAAAGGCCACTGGAATCATCATCTTTTTTTTATCTAAAGATTGAAGATTTTTAAAGATGCTTTTGAATCGAGGGATTTGAAAATGGACATTAAAAGGAAGTTTGAGAAAATCAAGGTCTGAAAATAGTCCCTCAAAGTGCATTGCACTGAAAATAGTCCCTCAAAGTGCATTGCACTGAAAATAGTCCCAGTCCCGGTCCCAGTCCCAGTCCAGTTTCCTGTTAACGTAGGCGTAAGTGCAGTGATCACACGTTAACGCCAATCAGTACAGGGCAATCTCAGTAGTCAGAAATCCCTTCAACCTCAGGGAAATCCCTTCATCCTCAGGGAAACCCCTTCAACCTCAGGGAAATCCCTTCAACCTCAGGGAAACCCCTTCAACCTCAGGGAAACCCCTTCAACCTCAGGGAAATCCCTTCAACCTCAGGGAAATCCCTTCAACCTCAGGGAAATCCCTTCAAACACAGGGAAATCCCTTCAACCCCAGGGAAATCCCTTCAACCTCAGGGAAGTCCCTTCAACCCCAGGGAAATCCCTTCGAAGTGCATTGCACTGAAAATAGTCCCTCAAAATGCATTACACTGAAAATATATTTGTTTTCTCTCATT
The DNA here is from genome assembly GCA_942159475.1 of Sthenelais limicola. Lineage (NCBI taxonomy): Eukaryota > Metazoa > Annelida > Polychaeta > Phyllodocida > Sigalionidae > Sthenelais > Sthenelais limicola. The sequence continues at coordinate 58,146,514 of OW804102.1, read as the reverse complement.
GAAAATAGTTCCTGTACAAAGGGCTTTCCATTGGAATTAATGCTCCCTTCAACCAGTACAGTATGAAGGTTAAACACTGAGTGAGGGAGTGAGTGAGTGAGATTGGTGGCTTTACGCCCTTATCAACACTTTGAAGTGTTATATCAAGGGCGGGAGAGCTGAGAGGGAGGCAGTTTATGATCATACCCAGGAAATAGAGATAGAGAAGAAGGAATAGAAAGAGACAGAGTAAAGAGATAGAAATGCTCCTATTATCACCCACCTGCTATCTTTATATTGAGGTTTGCGTCCAATAATAAGTTCTCGGCCTTGAGATCCCGGTGAACTACATGCTTGGCATGGCAGTAGGACACGGCCGCTACAATCTGTTTGAACTTCCGCCGAGCCTCCTTTTCATTCATCCTACCATGCGCCACTAAATGATCTGAAAAGATAAAGAGAAAGTTTTTAATACAAATTGCAATTCATGGGAAGCCTGGAGGTAATAATATATATATACCAACCTAAGGAATAAGTTCACAAAGGCCCATACAAATAAGTATACATGTATAAAATTTACATATATTCCAATGTGTGTATACAAACATGTATATATACCCCAATGTGTGTATACAAACATGTATATATACCCCAATGTGTGTATACAAACATGTATATATACCCCAATTTGTGTATACAAACATGTATATAGACCCCAATGTGTGTATACAAACATGTATATAGACCCCAATGTGTGTATACAAACATGTATGTTGATACCCTAATATGCGATTAAACACAACATATATACCCTAATATGTGTTCACAAACATATAATATATCCCCTTATATGTGTATACAAACATAATTATATGCCCTTATATGTCTATACAAACATGTATATACATAAAAAGATATATGTATACACATAAACACATATATATATATATTTACATCTCCCGCCCAAACACACACACATATTATATGCAAAAATGACATACAGATTTATCCATTTAAAGGTAATAAAAGTCCATCCTTTGTGCTTAACCTCATGCTGGATTACTAATATATGAAGTTGGAATCACCCCCCGCCCCCCCCCCCCCGCCCCCCCACAACTAGTATTGACAGGTTGGTGAGGCCCCCTTGGATGAATGGGACGCAGGGCTGGCGTCTGTGATGACGTCAGAGCAGTCCCAGTACACGAGGGTGGAGGATCGATGTGGGAGACGTGAGGTACAGCACTGGCGCGGGGGGGGGGGGGGGGGGGGGGAGGGGAGTGGAGGGGGATTCATATACGTATGGGGGAGAATGGGGAGGGGGAGAAAGAGGGAGGGGATGGGAAAGGAGGAAAGGGAAAGAGGAGGAAGGGGAGAGAGGAGGAAAGGGGAGAGAGGAAGGGGAAAGAGGAGGAAGGAGAGAGAGAAGGAAGGAGAGAGAAGAGGAAATAGAAAGAAGGAAAGGGGAAGAGAGTGGGAAAGGTGGCGGGAGTGGTGAGAAAGAGGGAAGGGATGGGAGGGAAGGGGTGAAGAGAGAAGGAGGCAAAGGGAATTAAGATGATAGATAGATACAAACTCAGGGAAATACCTTCAAACCCAGGGAAATCCCTTCAAACCCAGGGAAAGCCCTTCAAACCCAGGGAAATCCCTTCAAACCCAGGGAAATCCCTTCAAACCCAGGGAAATCCCTTCAAACCCAGGGAAATCCCTTCAAACCCAGGGAAATCCCTTCAAACCCAGGGAAATCCCTTCAAACTCAGGGAAATCCCTTCAAACCCAGGAAAGTCCCTTCAAACCCAGGGAAATCCCTTCAAACCCAGGGAAATCCCTTCAAACTCAGGGAAATCCCTTCAAACTCAGGGAAAGCCTTGGGGTCAGTGGTGTGTGGGTTGTATCGCTATAGTTCCCACCTTCCATTACCCTCAGTGACTTACCCTCGGACAGGTTACTTTTGTCACTTTTTGATTATGACCACATTTTGGGCAGGTAAGATTTGTCTAATTATTTCTCATGTTCATTTTTCACCTTATGTATTAGTTTTCTCAATAGAAAATTTCTTTCATCAAAGGGAATTGCTGGAAGAGCTGGGGCACTCCCAGAAGCCTGTCAACCTGTTTGTCATTGTATAATCATCAATCTACCTATCTATCTACTCATATTACGACTTATAGCACTGATTTATCAATACCGGTGTTAACTGAAAGCACAGCTTGAAGTGAGAGCACAGCTTTAACTGAGAGTACAGCTTTAAGTAGCTAAATGCCTGTGTTGAGATGGTTAGGTGGGCAAACAGACTATAAAAGAGCGTTCTCATTACATCCTATTATAGTACACCAGTAGAGTGCATGGCAGAGTTCAAGGTAAACTGTAATGGCACTCAGCGTTTATCAAACCAACAGACTTTACAAAGGATTTAAGTCCATTGATGCAGGCCCACCTATAATAGGCCTCACAGCCTAGATTAAGGACACGGCTCCAGTTTAATGACACTGAGGCCAACTCCAGCATTGGCACAAGGTCAGGCACAGCTCAAGGTCGTTGTCTTAGATACAGCTGGGTCAGCTTGTCACACAGTGTACACCTGCCAGCACTGCAGCACATTAGACAAACCTAGGTACATTAGTCTCAACACATCATATCTAGAGTCAGTTATGCACAGTGCATATGCCACTAGTGAGCTACGTGTGGTAGTCATGGCAACCAATGCGGGGTTTTCTTTACATAGTTAAGCGCCAAAATTCAACTTTATTACACAAGACTGGCTTCTATTTATTTATAGTATTAAAGCATAAATAATAATAATATATATATATGGTCATACCATTTAAAAAGAAATTGAGTTATTTGAGAGGATTGGTGAAGGTGAATTGTAATAGTACCTTTTCTGACAACTTCACCTGTAAAGCGTATTTCATCAAATAGAAGCTGGTGTTTGAATATTAGAGTATAAGCCTGGGCATAATATATAAGCCTGCGAGATGTATAAGCCTGGGTATGATATATAAGCCTGTGCATGGTATATAAGCCTGTGCATGATATATAAGCCTGGACATGATATATAAGCCTGTGCATGATATATAAGCCTGTGCATGATATATAAGCCTGTGCATGATATATAAGCCTGTGCATGATATATAAGCCTGTGCATGGTATATAAGCCTGTGCATGATATATAAGCCTGTGCATGATATATAAGCCTGGGTATGATATATAAGCCTGTGCATGGTATATAAGCCTGTGCATGATATATAAGCCTGTGCATGGTATATAAGCCTGTGCATGATATATAAGCCTGTGCATGATATATAAGCCTGTGCATGATATATAAGCCTGTGCATGGTATATAAGCCTGTACATGGTATATAAGCCTGTGCATGATATATAAGCCTGTGCATGATATATAAGCCTGTGCATGATATATAAGCCTGTACATGATGTATAAGCCTGTGCATGATATATAAGCCTGTGCATGATATATAACCCTAGGCAAGATATATAAGCCTGGGTAAGATATATAAGCCTGTGCATGATGTATAAGCCTGTGCATGATATATAAGCCTGGGTAAGATATATAAGCCTGTGCATGATATATAAGCCTGTGCATGATATATAAGCCTGTGCACGATATATAAGCCTGTGCAGCATGATATATAAGCCTGTGCATGATATATAAGCCTGGGTAAGATATATAAGCCTGTGCATGATATATAAGCCTGGGTAAGATATATAAGCCTGTGCATGATATATAAGCCTGTGCATGATATATAAGCCTGTGCATGATATATAAGCCTGTACATGATGTATAAGCCTGTACATGGTATATAAGCCTGTGCATGATATATAAGCCTGTACATGATATATAAGCCTGTGCATGATATATAAGCCTGGGTAAGATACATAAGCATGTGCATGATGTATAAGCCTGTGCATGATATATAAGCCTGTGCATGATATATAAGCCTGTGCATGATATATAAGCCTGTGCATGATATATAAGCCTGTGCATGATATATAAGCCTGTGCATGATATATAAGCCTGTGCATGATATATAAGCCTGTGCATGATGTATAAGCCTGTGCATAATGTATAAGCCTGTGCATGATATATAAGCCTGTGCATGATGTATAAGCCTGTACATGATATATAAGCCTGTGCATGCTATATAAGCCTGTGCATGATATATAAGCCTGTGCATGATATATAAGCCTGGGTATGATATATAAGCCTGTGCATGATATATAAGCCTGGGTATGATATATAAGCCTGGTATGATATATAAGCCTAGGTATGATATATAAGCCTGGGTATGATATATAAGCCTGTGCATGATATATAAGCCTAGGTAAGATATATAAGCCTGTACATGGTATATAAGCCTGTGCATGATATATAAGCCTGTGCATGATATATAAGCCTGTGCATGATATATAAGACTGTGCATGATATATAAGCCTGTACATGGTATATAAGCCTGTGCATGATATATAAGCCTGTGCATGATATATAAGCCTGGGTATGATATATAAGCCTGTGCATGATATATTAGCCTGGGTATGATATATAAGCCTGTGCATGATATATAAGCCTGTGCATGATATATAAGCCTGTGCATGATATATAAGCCTGTGCATGATATATAAGCCTGTGCATGGTATATAAGCCTGTTCATGGTGTATAAGCCTGGGTAAGATACAAGTCTGAATAGAAGCCCATTAATAATTTTCGTAATTTTCGTCTATTCTCCTCATTAAATTCTTACATTTGTCCCAATTTTTAGAATCTGATTTTTCTTCTATAAAACAATTGCATACCAGTCTCTTAATTACAAGGTCCCCCCCTCCCCACCTCTCCCTGACCCTCCTTTCCTCTTTCTACCCCTCCCCCTCCTCTCCCTGACCCTCCCCCTACTCTCTCTACCCCTCCCCCTCCTCTCCCTGACCCTCCTCTCCTCTTTCTACTCCTCCCCCACCTCTCCCTGACCCTCCCCCTCCTCTCCCTGACCCTCCCCCTCCCCCACCTCTCCCTGACCCTCCCCCTACTCTCTCTACTCCTCCCCCACCTCTCCCTGACCCTCCTCTCCTCTTTCAACTCCTCCCCCACCTCTCCCTGGCCCTCCTCCCCTCTGCCCATACAGGCCATGAAACAAGGCTTTCACATGAAGGAGTCTCGATCAAAAGGAGTTTTTGAATGGTGTCAATTGGTGCTGACGTCATAGCGTTTGTGTAGTGCGTGCACATGGCACAGTGAGGCGCTGCTGCAGCTGGCGCCTGTCACCAATAGGGGAGTTGCCTTAGCAACTGCCAACTATATGTTGCCATCCCAACGCAGCCACATATGGGTCAGGGCCAAACATCATATTACCCAAATTTAAGATAAAGCAACCAAAACTTTATTACGAGACATCAAAAAGATGATCAATTACAATCAACAAAGCATCAAAATTAGCAACTACTCAAGATAAAGTGTAAGGAGGATCACATATGACATACTGATATTGTCTGTAAACTTTTACAGGAAAGTGAACTATCAAGACCTGTTGCAACCATGTAAAGGGAAAGGGAAATTAACCCTAACCATCTCCTATTAAAAGAGAATGAAGCGACATTCTGACAATTGTACTTTATTTTGCTTCTGTTAGGGCTCTGTTCTGGGCCTCTGTAGAAGGTTATGCCCATTTATGGCCGACATATGTCACACAGAATACAAATCCTTATATGATATACATGTGTACATACCATATGCATATATCTCAGTAGGATAAGAATAACAAAGACCAAAAATGTTTAATCCAAATTTACCTCGCTCAATAATTCTTTTAACAAAATTTTCCCGAATGGTTTATCCTCATATGACAAATATTGATGTGAGATGAAAGGAAGCCATTACTTAGTGTGAGTGTGAGACAACGGGGCTGTTTATTACACCTGTACAGCAATATTTATTTATATCAGCGCCAAGGAAGCCAACTTCTAAGTATATGGGTCAGATTTTCAGAAAATGTACAATTGGCAGCTGCACACATTTAGAAAATTAGGCTAAATCAGGCTGCATTTGGTCAATACTAGGTAAATTCGAGTATATTCTGCATTGCATTGATTCTTGCAATCTGTTTGGTTAGGTTAAACTGTATTTTGAACTTTATTTTCGTCTGAAATATGGGTTATTTGAGAAGATTGGCGAAGTTGAATTGTACATTTTCTGAAAATCTGACCCTTTGACTGAATGTCCTTATACCACCCCGCGTGTAACACTTTTTGTTATCTCAGTTTGAGGCCAACATTGCGTGAATGTAGTCATGCCATCTCCTTCTTTACTGCATTGAGTGAATGGTCTGATACCTCTCCCTCTAATCTACCTCCCTGCTTACAGCATTGAGTGAATGGCCTGATACCTCTCCCTCTAATCTACCTCCCTGCTTATCACATGGAGTGAATGGCCTGATACCTCTCCCTCTAATCTACCTCCCTGCTTATAACATTGAGTGAATGGTCTGATACCTCTCCCTCTAATCTACCTCCCTGCTTACTGCATTGAGTGAATGGCCTGATACCTCTCCCTCTAATCTACCTCCCTGCTTACAGCATTGAGTGAATGGTCTGATACCTCTCCCTCTAGTCTACCTGCCTGCTTATAACATTGAGTGAATGGTCTGATACCTCTCCCTCTAATCTACCTCCCTGCTTACAGCATTGAGTGAATGGTCTGATACCTCTCCCTCTAATCTACCTCCCTGCTTACAGCATTGAGTGAATGGCCTGATACCTCTCCCTCTAATCTACCTCCCTGCTTACTGCATTGAGTGAATGGCCTGATACCTCTCCCTCTAATCTACCTCCCTGCTTACAGCATTGAGTGAATGGCCTGATACCTCTCCCTCTAATCTACCTCCCTGCTTATCACATGGAGTGAATGGCCTGATACCTCTCCCTCTAATCTACCTCCCTGCTTATAACATTGAGTGAATGGTCTGATACCTCTCCCTCTAATCTACCTCCCTGCTTACTGCATTGAGTGAATGGCCTGATACCTCTCCCTCTAATCTACCTCCCTGCTTACAGCATTGAGTGAATGGCCTGATACCTCTCCCTCTAATCTACCTCCCTGCTTATCACATGGAGTGAATGGCCTGATACCTCTCCCTCTAATCTACCTCCCTGCTTATAACATTGAGTGAATGGCCTGATACCTCTCCCTCTAATCTACCTCCCTGCTTATAACATGGAGTGAATGGCCTGATACCTCTCCCTCTAATCTACCTCCCTGCTTATAACATTGAGTGAATGGTCTGATACCTCTACCTCTAATCTACCTGCCTGCTTATAACATTGAGTGAATGGTCTGATACCTCTCCCTCTAATCTACCTGCCTGCTTATAACATTGAGTGAATGGCCTGATACCTCTCTCTCTAATCTACCTGCCTGCTTATAACATTGAGTGAATGGTCTGATACCTCTCCCTCTATTCTACCTGCCTGCTTATAGCATTGAGTGAATGGTCTGATACCTCTACCTCTATTCTACCTGCCTGCTTATAGCATTGAGTGAATGGTCTGATACCTCTACCTCTAATCTACCTCCCTGCTTATAACATTGAGTGAATGGTCTGATACCTCTCCCTCTATTCTACCTGCCTGCTTATAGCATTGAGTGAATGGTCTGATACCTCTCCCTCTAATCTACCTCCCTGCTTATAACATTGAGTGAATGGCCTGATACCTCTCCCTCTAATCTACCTGCCTGCTTATAACATTGAGTGAATGGTCTGATACCTCTCCCTCTAGTCTACCTCCCTGCTTATAACATTGAGTGAATGGTCTGATACCTCTCCCTCTATTCTACCTCCCTGCTTATAACATTGAGTGAATGGTCTGATACCTCTCCCTCTAGTCTACCTGCCTGCTTATAACATTGAGTGAATGGTCTGATACCTCTCCCTCTAATCTACCTGCCTGCTTATAACATTGAGTGAATGGTCTGATACCTCTCCCTCTAGTCTACCTCCCTGCTTATAACATTGAGTGAAAGGTCTGATACCTCTCCCTCTAATCTACCTCCCTGCTTATAACATTGAGTGAATGGTCTGATACCACTCCCTCTAATCTACCTGCCTGCTTATAACATTGAGTGAATGGTCTGATACCTCTACCACTAATCTACCTGCCTGCTTATAACATTGAGTGAATGGTCTGATACCTCTCCCTCTAATCTACCTCCCTGCTTATAACATTGAGTGAAAGGTCTGATACCACTCCCTCTAATCTACCTCCCTGCTTATAACATTGAGTGAAAGGTTGGGAATATACTCCCAATTTACCTAGTGTTGACCAAATTGCAGGGTAATTTAGCAGAATTTACCCAGTGTTGACCAAATTACAGCCTAATTTAGCAAAATTACTTTGCAACTTATGACTCATTTTTTCTGTGACACATCACAATTGTGAGTGGATCTGGTGAGGAAGAAGAAGAAGAGAAGAAGAAGAAGAAGAAGAAGAAGAAGAAGAAGAAGAAGAAGAAGAAGGAGGAGGAGGAAAAGGAGAAGGAAAAGGAGGAGGAGGAGAAGGAGGAGAAGGAGGAAGAGGAGGAGGAGGAAGAAGAAGGAGAAGGAGAAGGAAGAAGAAGGAGAAGGAGGAAGAAGAAGGAGGAGAAGGAGAAGGAAGAAGAAGGAGGAGAAGGAGGAAGAAGAAGGAGGAGAAGGAGGAGGAGAAGCAGGAGGAGGAGAAGGCGAAGAAGGAGGAGGGGGAAAGAGAGGAGGAGGAGGAGGAGGAGGAGAAGAAAAGGAGGTGGAGAAGAACAAGAAGAACAAGAAGCAGCAGCATGGACCTTCCTCTACTACTCCTACTGGTCCCTGGATGTGGAGGAGTGGTTTATCTGCCCGTGTGTTGAGCTGCCGGTGCCTGACTCCTGCTCCTACATCACCTCACAACCCTTGACATACAGGCGTCTTCCTCCTCTCTCTCATGTTTATCTCTTTTATCTTCCTATCAACCTGTTAATTCTCCCTCTTTTATTGACTTGCTTGTTTATTGGACCTCTTCACGCTCTATCCTCTCCTCCTCTCACTGTTTCTTCTCTTTTAATTGTTCTCTTGTTTTAATTTCTCCTGCTTGGCTTTTGTTTTTTCTCCCCCACTATCTCTTCCATCTTTCTTTCTCTGATTCTGCCTCCCCCCTCTTGTTAACTCTCTATTCCAGCCCCCTCTCTCCCCCTCTCCCATCACTCTCCCCTCCTCTCTACCTCTACCCCCTATTCTTGCTTTCTCTCCTCCTCTCCCATCACTCTCCCTCTTCCCCCCCTCTCAATCTCTCTCCCTCTTCCCCCACCCCTCTCTCTCCCTCTCTCTTCCCCAATCAATCTCTCTCACCCTCTTCCCCCACCCCCTCTCTCTCCTCTCCCTCCCCCCGATCTGCCCGCTCCCACCCTGCCTCCCCTCTCTCCCCCTCCCTCTCTCTCTCTCTGTCTCTCTTCTCCCTCTCTCCCCCTCCCTCTCTCTCTCTGTCTCTCCTCTCCCTCTCTCTGTCTCTCCCTCTCTCTCTCTCTCTCTCTGACTCTCCTCTCCCCTCTCTCTCTCTCTCTCCCTCTGACTCTCCTCTCCCTCTCTCTCTCCCCTCTCTCTCTCTCTCTCTCTCTCTCTGACTCTCTCTCTCTCTCTCTCTCTGACTCTCTCTGACTCTCCTCTCCCTCTCTCCCCCCGACACCCTCTCTCCTCTCCCCCCGCCCTCCCCCAGTGACTGTTGCATTACGCCCCAGTTGACAGACAAGCTGGAGCGTGTTGACAAGTACTTAGTGTCTGGTGGTGTAGTAATCATTAATTCACCACCTCTTATTGACATACATCTCTCTCCTTAATATGTCTCCACGAGCACACCTCCCTCTCTCACCGCACAGTGGATATCTCTACACCTCCCTCTCTCCACACCCTGGATATCTTCTCTACAGGGCTCGAAACAAACCTACCAACTTCACTTGCCCATTGGGCAACCAAGATTTACTTGCCCAACATTTTTCATTTGCCAAAATTTATTTGCAGAATTATATAATAATATTATATCCTTAATATGTCTCTACATCCACACCTCCCTCTCTTACCTTAGATATCTTTATTTCTCTACACCTCCCTCTCTTACCCTGGATATCCTCTCTACAGGGCTCGAAACACACCTACCAACTTCACTTGCCCATTGGGCAAGTGGCAGCCAAGATTTACTTACCCAACATCATTTTTCACTTGCCCAAATTTATTTGCAGAATTATAAACAAAATCACACTGATCTGTATGTATCTTGTTTCATTGTAAGTAGACATCACAACGTCAACAGGGGTTTGAAATCGGCACCGTCATGTGAATACAATGTATAAACTGTGTTACAGTCATTATATGAGTAACTCATGTATACACATATAACAGCAGCAGAATATTGATAAATCCAGTCCTATAAGTCATAATATGAGTAACTCTTATATTAACAACAGTAGATTATTGATGAATCCACCCATAAAAGTCATTATAATTATAAATTTGGTAATATTCTGTTAGTCTTGACTATCTTGTTAATTATTGCATGGTACGGTTATCCGTTATTACTAATGATAATTAATAGCCAATTATCATCTACACACTAATTAATATCACGGAGCTATTACGTAACAACAATAGCAGAGAACGCTGCTTTAAGCCAACTCTTCCTCCTTCAGAACGTCCCACCTAGTCACCCCAGCCTCTACTGCCCACATCCAGGCATGTGTTACCGGCCTCCTCCTCCTCCTTGACCCCGCCTCACTCTTTGTCTTCACTGCGCTCTCTAGCTGCACATCCTGGCTCCTCCAGGATACTTGTATTACACGTTATTGTATTGATAATGTCGACTATACACCACAGTGTGGCGGAGATGTGTCTATGTGACTGTACCTGCCTGCTCACACCCTGCCTTACCGGCCAGCATGTGACAGCCGGTGCTTCCTTATCATTATATCACGTCTGAGACAACGTTGGTACACTGGGGGGGGGGGGGGGGGGGAGGGAAGTTGGAGGGGGAGTGAGGAGTGATAGCTGCTTAATGGAGGGGGGAGAGTGATAGATGATAAGAGGGGGAGGAGGAGAGGGGGAGAAGGGGTAAGAGGGGAGAAGGGGTAAGAGGGGAGAAGTGGTAAGAGGGGAGAAGGGGTAAGAGGGGAGAAGGGGTAAGAGGGGAGTAGGGGTAAGAGGGGGAGAAGGGGTAAGAGGGGAGAAGGGGTAAGAGGGGAGAAGGGGTAAGAGGGGAGAGGGGGAGAGGGGGAGAAGGGGTAAGAGGGGAGAGGGGGAGAGGGGGAGAAGGGGTAAGAGGGGAGTAGGGGTAAGAGGGGGAGAAGGGGTAAGAGGGGAGAAGGGGTAAGAGGGGAGAAGGGGTAAGAGGGGAGAGGGGGGAGAGGGGGAGAAGGGGTAAGAGGGGAGAAGGGGTAAGAGGGGAGAGGGGGAGAGGGGGAGAAGGGGTAAGAGGGGAGAAGGGGTAAGAGGGGAGAAGTGGTAAGAGGGGAGAAGGGGTAAGAGGGGAGTAGGGGTAAGAGGGGAGAAGGGGTAAGAGGGGAGAGGGGGAGAGGGGGAGAAGGGGTAAGAGGGGAGAAGGGGTAAGAGGGGAGAAGTGGTAAGAGGGGAGAAGGGGTAAGAGGGGAGAAGGGGTAAGAGGGGAGTAGGGGTAAGAGGGGAGGAGGGGGAAGAAGGGGTAAGAGGGGAGAAGGAGAGGAAGGGGGCCCTAACAAAATTGTGGAAGACAGGAGCAGAGATTTAGGGAGAGTAACCTGCCACCTCCCCCCCCCCCGCCACACACACACACACATCTTCGTCACAAGCCTGAATAGAGAGGTCGATATACTGAATATAAATGTTTGTGTTAATGGATGTACAACCATTAGAGACTACAAGACAGGCTGCGTGTCAGCTGATCACTATCTCATGACGTCATAGCCCCATATCTAGGCAACTTAGCGGTCGCGTTACCAAGGGCAACGGCAGGGTGACCTTTGTAGTGAGGCCCGCCCCTACACGGTAGGAGGAGGACGCCAGGGAGGTGTGTGTGAGAGGTGTGTGTGTAGGGGGGGGGGGGAGAGGTGTGTGTGTGAGGGAGGTGTGTGAGGGAGAGGTGTGTGAGGGAGAGGTGTGTAAGGTGTGTGAGGGAGGTGTGTGTAAGGTGTGTGAGGGAGAGGTGTGTAAGGTGTGTGTGAGGGAGGTGTGTAAGGTGTGCCTGTTTATTTATTATTATACTGATATAGATTTACACTAGCAACACATTTCTTCTTTGGAGATGTTGGAATATAATTCCTCATTAATTTTGAGAAATTTCAGGTCTCCTCAGGGCTCCTAAACATGATTGTGCTGTAGTCCAGGCAATCTAGCTCAAAAAACCCCAAAGGTCAAAAAAACTAGAACAGAAATGTGGTTTTCACCATCCTTTCCCACAAGGGCCCTGTATTAACATACTAAAAATGTAGAAAAATTTATCGTTGGGAAATAGGTGAAAATAGCCATTTTCCAAAATGGCTGCCATGAGGTAACTGCCCAGCTAAAAATCAATGTAACTTTTGATCAAAACATAGCAAATGGATGAATTTGGTGTCTATAATGGGGTTTTCAAGTATGCCCAACACACTGGTGATATTTAAAATCGTGTTAGACATTTCCTAATAACAGATATCCAAGATGGCTGCCACTCAAAATCTGACATTTTTTTAAAAGTTCAAAACTTTTGATAGAAACATGGTATACAACCAATTTTGGTGTATATTATGGGGTTTTCTGGTATGGCCAATGATGTGATTGCATTTAAAAACTTGTTAGACATTGCCTGACAACTCATATCCAAGATGGCCGCCATTGAAAATCTGACAATATTGGAAAAGCTCAAAACTTTTGATAGAAACATGGTATAAGGACCACCCTGCCCACCCTAGTCTGTGGGCTGAAGGCTGTAGTTGTCTAACCATAACTGTCACTAGCAGACTGTGGAATATGGCTACTGGGAGTTGGGGGTAGAGTCTTAGTCTGCACACATGCTGTCCTTCTCATAACTCTTTGATGAAACTGGTGGTAACAAAGTTTGTCAAGGGAATTGTTTTGGTCTGCCAGAATCAGACCTGGATCTTTGTTCATTCATGCTTTTACTCTGGCTTCAGAAATATCCTCTGTTGGTACTGTTGCCCTGGCAGCATAAGAGTTAGAGAATAGGTATGTATGTCTCATCTGTAACAACAATTGTTCTTTGTCAGCAGCAGCAATCATAGGAGTTTGGACAATGACAAGGTCAGCTTGTACCAACATGTCACTGAATAAGTTGAGGAATCACTTTTTGTTTCATGTATTTCCCAGGATGACTTCCTTCTTCATTGTCAGAGGCAGTTTTGATCCTCATCTCAAGTGTCCTTTACTGAAGAGCCATCCCTGTACCCAACAAACACAATAATGCACCATACTTGGCTTTCACATAATGAACATAATTGCCACAGATGTCCTCCAATGTATACCACAGGTTCAAAAGATTCTATGTAGCGAGGTGCCTCCATTGGAAAACTTGTGCTTGAAAAAACAGTGATACTTGATGACACTTTACTTCATTCCATAGTACATCTGATAATACTGCAGATATTTTGAGAGAGCTGCAGGGTAGCTACAAAACCTATACTTGAGCAGGTCCTGTCTATCTTTGTTCTCTCTCGCAGCAACTAGAGTTAACTTCCACTGACCACAGTTACCCTTGGTGGTGCCTGTGGCACGCTGTGGTGGATCATCATCTGTACGTCAATCTGTATAGAATCTTTGTTTATGGCAATAGCTGCTTTGGGTTAAAGTATTGTAGCCTGGTTGTTTCCTTTTGTAGAAATATTCTACCACAGATTTTCCCTGCATTGCTTTTGCCCAACAACTTGAGCTTTATCAATATTCACACGTAATGAAGCCACTACACCTGAGACAATATGCAATGTTTCTGTCTTTATGAAGGGATTTAAACATCCAGAAGGTTTACCAGCTTTGCAATCACACCTGTGTTGAGTGTTTGACCTTCTACATGTTGATTACTATACTATTGTGGTATGTCATGCCAGTAAATCCCTGTATAGCTTGGTTCAGTTGAGGGCAAGCAGAAAGAGAATTGCCCCAGACCAGCCTTTGCAACTCCACCCATTAGTGAGACAACTAGTAGTTGAGATGCTGCATATCAATTTCTGTTCAATAGCCAGGACAGTGGAAAGACCACCCCAAAATCTGTAGGCCATCCAAGTATATATCATGGATATCTAGGTGATCTTCTTCTAGTCTGACCATGTTCTATAAATAGGGATGTATTCTTTTGTTATACAATATTGTGCTCTGGAGCAGCACTGTAAGGAGAACCTTTCTTGGATTGATGCAAGGGGGCGTTTACAATTGCCAGCTTTTTCTGATCTCAGAAAACCCTTCAGGATACCATCTTCATTATACTGCAGCCAGATATAGGCAATGCAATTTAATTGTATCACCAGGACAGCAGTGGTCTGTGGAACTTTCTCCTGTTTCAGAGGGACTCTCTAGCCAACTTTTGTCTTTGCTTATTCCAAAGATGTTTTAGTCACTTGATCTGCTGTTGATCTATTTTTTTATTTTTAAAAACAAATTAAGCAGGAAAATAAGCTAGAGCATCGCTGCTAAGGCAGTCTTCGTGCTGCCTACAATTGGCATGGTTAAAACTCAGTAATGAACATGATGAATGGATGGAGGTTAGTTGGGGAATGAAAATATTATGATTATTTTTCAGGAGGTTTCTCATGTAAATCTTTAGGTTGAGAAATGTTTGGCAATGGAAGCCCTGGCATCTCTGAGCAGTAGAAGGTTTAACAGTGCAAGAAAATAGTGTCTATGAGCTCTGGACCCCATACTAGACACCAAAGTTGGCCCTATACTATGTTTTTTTCAAAGGTTTTGAACTTTTCCAAAATTGCCAGACTTTCAGTGGTGGCCATCTTGGATATGAGTTAGACAATGAATAACATGGTTTTAAATTTCCTCACTATGTTGGGCATACCTGAAAACCCCATAATAGTCAACAAAATTGGTCCTTATACCATATTTCTATCAAAAGTTTTGAACTTTGCCAATATTGTCAGATTTTCAATGGTGGCCATCTTGGATATGAGTTATCAGGCAATGTCTAACATGTTTTTAAATGTTATCACAACATTAGACAAACCTGAAAACCCCATAATAGGCACCAAAATTGGCCTTATACCATGTTTCAATCAAAAGTTATGAACTTTTACAAAATTGTCAGATTTCCAATGGCGGCCATCTTGGATATCGGTTATAAGGCAATGTCTAACATGATTTTAAACTTCACCAGTGTGTTAGGCATATTTGAAAACCCCATTATAGACACCAAATTCTTCTATTTGCTATGTTTCTATCAAAAGTTACATTGATTTTTTGCTAGGCACTTTCCCAATGGCAGCCATTTTGGAAAATGGCTATTACCCCCTATTTCCCAACGATAAATTTTTCTACATTTTTAGTATGTTAATATAGGGCCCTTATGGGAGTGCATGGTGAAAACCGCATTTCTGTTCTAGTTTTTTTGACCTTTTTCATAAATTGACTGGACTACTGGGTTCCTGACAAAAGTAAACAACTGACACAATCAGCCTCGCAGTTCAGCATTGCTTCATGCAGTAGGTATAAGCAAACATTATACAAGTTATTGCCAACGCAACCGCTTTTAATCAATTATTTTTTTATATTCGTTTAGGAATGTAGGTGAGGGTGAGAGTGGGTTGCGGGGAGTAGGGGGAGCCAGTAGGTGAGGAGGGGAGAGAGCCCATCTATTATATGGGGGAAATACGGTAACATTGGAAGCGTCAGTAGTATAGGGAAATGTGAGAAGGGACATTGGGTGAGTGAGTGAGTGAGATCGGTTGCTTTACGCCCTTATCAACACATTAAATATGGTTATATCAAGGGCGGGAGAGCTGGGAGTGAGTGAGTGAGATTGGTTGCTTTACGCCCTTATCAACACATTTAATATGGTTATATCAAGGGCGGGAGAGCTGAGAGGGAGGCAGTTTATGATCATACCCAGGAAACAGAGATAGAGAAGAAGGGAGAGAGAGACAGAGAAAAGAGACAGAAAGGCATTTTAAGGTCTTACCCAGGACCATAAGGGACATTGGGGATGGATCATACGTTATGAGTGAGTGAGTTTGGTTGCTTTAAACCCTCATCAACACATTGAAGGTTATATCAAGGGCGGGAGAGCTGAGAGGGAGTGAGTAAGTGAGATTGGTTGCTTTATGCCCTTATCAACACATTGAAGGTTATATCAAGGGTGGGAGAGCTGAGAGTGAGTGAGTGAGATTGGTTGCTTTAAACCCTCATCAACACATTTAATATGGTTATATCAAGGGCGGGAGAGCTGAGAGGGAGTGAGTGAGTGAGATTGGTTGCTTTATGCCCTTATCAACACATTGAAGGTTATATCAAGGGTGGGAGAGCTGAGAGTGAGATTGGTTGCTTTAAACCCTCATCAACACATTTAATATGGTTATATCAAGGGCGGGAGAGCTGAGAGGGAGTGAGTGAGATTGGTTGCTTTATGCCCTCATCAACACATTAAATATGGTTATATCAAGGGCGGGAGAGCTGAGAGTGAGTGAGTGAGATTGGTTGCTTTACGCCCTTATCAACACATTTAATATGGTTATATCAAGGGCGGGAGAGCTGAGAGGGAGGCAGTTTATGATCATACCCAGGAAACAGAGACAGAGAAGACGGGAGAGACACAGAGAAAAGAGACAGAAAGGCACTTATTATTATTATTATTTTTTTTATTTTTTTTTTGTTATGGTCTCATACGTTATGAGACATCAGTCATTCACATTCCCTCTAATAAATGCCATTCTGTGGGTTGTACCAGACCATGGCAGCATAGGAATAACTCACTCTAGGCCCAAAGCTGAGAGAGTCCCTTCAAACGAAGGGAAAGCCTCCCGCCTCAAACCGCAAAGTGCCATTATAATTCCATTAAGACCACAAAATGTCATTATATACCCATTAAAACGCCGAGTCCTAGGCCAGAAAACCGATTAGTGAAGTAGGCTGACACACCATTCTTATCTGATCTAAGGGTTTGGACCTAGGATGAACTCCCCACTGTGTAAAACACAGGTTTTATATTTTCTCTACTTGAAAAGTATCGCAAATGTAAAATTATGGAGAAATAAAACATTTTCAAAAAAATAAATGTTGCTTCCATTGAAACTATGAGGTATGAGAGATATAGATTGTTCCTAAGAACTAAGATAAACATTGAATGACTGAATGATATCACATGTTAGGGTGGAGGCTGGAAGACCTAGACACGTGACACAAAGTGTAGCACCTACTTGTTCTGATTGTGTACAAATAAACATTACTATTATTGCTATTGTTACATGTGTATGGACCTTGGGTAGGCCTTGAGTCACCACCTGTATGTATACTACACATGGTTCTTGCACTTACTGCCTGAACTACCGGGATCAACACAAGGTCAATGAGGGACAACTTAAGGTCAAACTGGACCAACTTAAGGTCAAACTGGACCAACTTAAGGTCAAACTGGACCAACTCAAGGTCAAACTGGACCAACTCAAGGTCAAATAGGACCAACTCAAGGTCAAACTGGACCAACTCAAGGTCAATTAGGACCAACTTAAGGTCAAACTGGACCAACTCAAGGTCAAATAGGACCAACTCAAGGTCAAACAGGGCCAACTCAAGGTCAAACAGGACCAACTCAAGGTCAAACGGGACCAACTCAAGGTCAAACAGGACCAACTAAAGGTCAAACAGGACCAACTCAAGGTCAAACAGGACCAACTCAAGGTCAAACAGGACCAACTCAAGGTCAAACAGGACCAACTCAAGGTCAAATAGGACCAACTCAAGGTCAAACAGGGTCACCTCAAGGTCAAACAGGGTCACCTCAAGTCACCCACACGGCCACTACACTTCCCCTGTCCAAGTTTGGACAGAAGCTGGCTGTAGTTCCATGTAAGGACCTGGTCATGGCACCAATTGTGCTGACATGAATAAACATGTCTGCCTCATGTGGGAACTGAACCCACCACCCTGTGTATCACATCCCTGCTGCTCTACCACCTCAACCACTGGCACTGCCTTGTCTGCCTCATGTGGGAACTGAACCCACGACCCTGTGTATCACATCCCTGCTGCTCTACCATCTCAACCACTGGCACTGCCTTGTCTGCCTCATGTGGGAACTGAACCCACCACCCTGTGTATCACATCGCTGCTGCTCTACCATCTCAACCACTGGGACTACCTTGTCTGCCTCATGTGGGAACTGAACCCACCACCCTGTGTATCACATCGCTGCTGCTCTACCATCTCAACCACTGGGACTACCTTGTCTGCCTCATGTGGGAACTGAACCCACCACCCTGTGTATCACATCCCTGCTGCTCTACCATCTCAACCACTGGCACTGCCTTGTCTGCCTCATGTGGGAACTGAACCCACCACCCTGTGTATCACATCCCTGCTGCTCTACCATCTCAACCACTGGCACTGCCTTGTCTGCCTCATGTGGGAACTGAACCCACCACCCTGTGTATCACATCCCTGCTGCTCTACCATCTCAACCACTGGCACTGCCTTGTCTGCCTCATGTGGGAACTGAACCCACCACCCTGTGTATCACATCCCTGCTGCTCTACCATCTCAACCACTGGCACTGCCTTGTCTGCCTCATGTGGGAACTGAACCCACCACCCTGTGTATCACATCCCTGCTGCTCTACCATCTCAACCACTGGCACTGCCTTGTCTGCCTCATGTGGGAACTGAACCCACCACCCTGTGTATCACATCCCTGCTGCTCTACCATCTCAACCACTGGCACTGCCTTGTCTGCCTCATGTGGGAACTGAACCCACCACCCTGTGTATCACATCCCTGCTGCTC
The DNA here is from genome assembly GCA_942159475.1 of Sthenelais limicola. Classification (NCBI taxonomy): domain Eukaryota; kingdom Metazoa; phylum Annelida; class Polychaeta; order Phyllodocida; family Sigalionidae; genus Sthenelais; species Sthenelais limicola. The sequence goes on along the minus strand of OW804102.1, from coordinate 58,127,580 downwards.
TACCATCTCAACCACTGGCACTGCCTTGTCTGCCTCATGTGGGAACTGAACCCACCACCCTGTGTATCACATCCCTGCTGCTCTACCATCTCAACCACTGGGACTGCCTTGTCTGCCTCATGTGGGAACTGAACCCACCACCCTGTGTATCACATCCCTGCTGCTCTACCATCTCAACCACTGGCACTGCCTTGTCTGCCTCATGTGGGAACTGAACCCACCACCCTGTGTATCACATCCCTGCTGCTCTACCATCTCAACCACTGGCACTGCCTTGTCTGCCTCATGTGGGAACTGAACCCACCACCCTGTGTATCCCATCCCTGCTGCTCTACCATCTCAACCACTGGCACTGCCTTGTCTGCCTCATGTGGGAACTGAACCCACCACCCTGTGTATCACATCCCTGCTGCTCTACCATCTCAACCACTGGCACTGCCTTGTCTGCCTCATGTGGGAACTGAACCCACCACCCTGTGTATCACATCCCTGCTGCTCTACCATCTCAACCACTGGCACTGCCTTGTCTGCCTCATGTGGGAACTGAACCCACCACCCTGTGTATCACATCCCTGCTGCTCTACCATCTCAACCACTGGCACTGCCTTGTCTGCCTCATGTGGGAACTGAACCCACCACCCTGTGTATCACATCCCTGCAGCTCTACCATCTCAACCACTGGCACTGCCTTGTCTGCCTCATGTGGGAACTGAACCCACCACCCTGTGTATCCCATCCCTGCAGCTCTACCATCTCAACCACTGGCACTGCCTTGTCTGGCTCAATCACACTCCCATTGAGGAATTTTATACACATAACCGGACAAATAACTTATAAAAATCTAAGATTAAAGCTGAACCTGCCCCAACTTTGCCTGAACATGATCGTGACCTTTCCTGCACCCTTTCCACTTTTCCTTTCTTATGCTTCACCTTTTCCCTAGCGTCTTTTTACAATTTCTTTCCAGAAATATTTCTTTTTCTACTCCCAATTTGCAGCCCATATTTTGAGGTCAGATGGAAAATGGGAGGCGAACTTGAGAAAAGAAGAAGAGATTCACTCAAAAAGTGACAGCGATTGTTGGAATGGCAGGCTTGTGAGGCCCAACACTAGAGATGCTTCACATTCCTCATCCTACATTCTCTCATCCACTATTCAAAACAACAATTTTCTTATTCTTTATATTATTCTATTTGAAAAAGGCTACTTCAGTCTAGGCTCAGAGCCTCTCAGATCAGATAAGAATGGTGGTCAGTGATTGGACGCCTACTGCGCTAATGGCTTTCCTGTCCCTGGAGTAGGCATCTTAATGGGATTATAATGGCATTTTACGGTTTTGAGGGAGATGCTTTCACTCAGTTTGGAGGGACTCTCTCAATTCTGAGCCTGGACTGGATAGGTTTCCCTAAGTTTGGAGGGACACTCAACTCTGAGCCTAGACTGTACTTAATTAATAAAGGAAATAAATCCTTATAATTTCGTCTTTAGGAATAGTTTGTCCGAACGTTGATACCAAATATAGGGCTTGAATACAAGCCTGGTATTGGGAACATTTTATAAACAATCCAATATAAGGGATATTGGGAAGACACATGGTGGTTTTCCTGGCCCTGGAGTAGGGGTCCTATGGGATTATAATGGCATTTTGCGGTTTTGAGGGAGAGGCTTTCCCTCAGTTTGGAGGGACTCTCTCAACTCAGAGCCTAGACTGGAGAGGCTTTCCCTCAGTTTGGAGGGACTCGCTCAACTCTGAGCCTGGACTGGAGAGACTTTCTCTCAGTTTGGAGGGACACTCTCAACTCTGAGCCTGGACTGGAGAGGCTTTCCCTCAGTTTGGAGGGACTCTCTCAATTCTGAGCCTAGACTGTACTTAATCAACAAAGGAAATAAATCCTTATAATTTCATCTTCATGAATAGTTTGTCTCATACCAAATATAGGGCTTGAATACAAGCCTGGTGAAAATGAGAAATGAAATATGGACATTTTATAAACAATCCAATGTAAGGGATATTGGGAAGACACATGAAAAATATAATTGAAGAACAAACTATAGTCCGAAAAGTAGTTGACACGGAAAACTTGGCCTCCTAATAATATTATATATTATAAAACTAGTGTTATAAAAGACTACCTTGCAGCAGGATCTAGGAGCAAGGTGTGTTACAACACATGGCAGTGTACCAGGGCCAGCACTGAGCTATGGGGGCCAGTATTATTACCTAAATAACTGAGTTCAAGGTTGCTCCAGCTGGGATGCAATGATCTAAGCTATAGGATGAAGGACCTGTTGGTATGATACTAACCTGGTCCACCTGTAGTGGATGACTCTATCACACCTCTACCATACCACTCTCTGAGCACCTAATACTGACCCACATATGGGTCACATCTTCACAAAATGTACAATTCACCTTCACCAATCCTCTCAAATAACAAAAATGTGCTTCAAAAATACAGTTTAACATAACAGAACTGATACTTTGAATTAATGCGATACCAAATGTACTCAGATATACTCTGTATTTATCATTTTTCAGCCTAATTTAGGAGAATTTCCTAAATGTGTAGAACTGCCAATTGTACATTTTCTGAACATCTGACCTATATACCTGATATATTGGCCTTGAACTCCACATTCCCATGGCCAGACTTTCATTATATAAAATATAGATTGCGTTTTTAGCAGCTGCACTGTATTCTAGTATTGCTACCTGGTCTTCCACTATTGCCGGGGGGTGGGGGGGATGGGGGAGGGTGGAGGGGGAGGGGTATGTGTGTGTGTGTGGGGGGGGGGGGGGGGTATCCTGGTCACACCAGGATATGAACCCAGTAATCTCGGGCACCTTAGACTACTACGTCATTTCATATTACATTGCAAACTTGTACCTTTCTAACTTGTAATATTTTAGAGGGCGAGAGAGAAAGAAAGAGAGAGAGAGAGAGAGAGAGAGAGAGAGAGAGAGAGAGAGAGAGAGAGAGAGAGAGAAAAGAGAGAGAGAGAGAGAGAGAGAGAGAGAGAGAGAGAGAGAGAGAGGGAGGGAGAGAGAAAGGGAGAGAGGAGAGAGAGAGAGAGGGAGAGAGAGAGAGAGAGAGGGAGGGAGGGAGAGAGAGAGAGAGAGAGGAGAGAGAAAGCGATAAAAACAAAGAGCATGGAGAGAGTGAGACAGAACTAAGAGACAAGAGAAACAGAGGAGGGAGGGAGACTAAATGAGGAAGAGAGACAAGGGATACAAGAAGACATAAAACAGTGAAGATTGAGGGGAACTAGAAGGAGTGAAAGGTAGAAAGGGTAGAGAGAGTAGTAAGAAGGAACTAGAAGGAGTGAAAGGTAGAAAGGGTAGAGACAGTAGTAAGAAGGAACTAGAGGGAGTGAAAGGTAGAAAGAGTAGAGAGAGTAGTAAGAAGGAACTAGAGGGAGCGGTGTGGGGCTGCAGGTGTAGGTATAGGAGCAGCAGGGTGTGAGTGGTGGTGGTGGTGGTGGTGGTGGGGTAATGACGCAGGTACTGTAAACCCCCACCTCTACCACAATACGCAGGTTCAGCAAGCAAAAATAGGGAGGTTTTGCAAGCAAACGTATCTCAATTACGTAACCGTATCCCTATCTTTTGTGTAAATTACGTCGCATTTTAATGTATGAAAAATATGTGTGATGAAACATGTTGCTTGATATGTTACATTACGTTTTTCCCGCCATGTTTTGCTGAACCTCTTTCTTCCCTTTAACGTATGTTTGTATATTATATTGGAGATACGGATATGTTTACGTTTACGTATAGGTTAGACTTGCTGAGCCTCCCTCATATCTCAATGGCGTAATCGTATCCGTATATTTTGTGCGAATTACGTCGCATTTTAATGTATGAAAAATACTGTGCTGAAACATTTTGCTTCATATGCAACTATACGTTTTTCCCACCATGTTTTGTTAAACATCTTTCTTCCTGTTAACGTATGTTTGTATATCAGAGATACGGATACGTTTATGTTTACGTATGGGTTAGACTTGCTGAACCTCCCTAATGTGTGGCCACGCCACAACTGAACACCAATATACGGGCGTACATGTGGACAACCAGGTTTTTGTGTTATACATGGGTCAGATTTTCAGTAAATGTACAATTGGCAGCTCTACACATTTAGTAAATACTGCAAAATTAGGCTGAAATTTGGCCAATACTAGGTAAATTCGAGTATATTCCCCATTGCATTGATTCTAGCAATCTGTTTGGTTAGGTTGAACTGTATTTTGAACTTTATTTTCGTCTGAGAAGATTGGCGAAGTTGGATTGTACATTTTCTGAAAATCTGACCGACATACATGTAACAGATGAGAATTGTATAGATGGGGAAAAGATTGATATCAGAGATTATTATAATTGAAAATGTATGTCATTTTTATTCTTTTTTTTCTATGTACCATTAAACTGAACAATAGGATCGAACACTTTCAGTCATTATACGAAAGTGACATTGTTTCCACCCTAAAAATGACTGTAAGAGAAGTGTCTAAAAATAAAAAAGGACTGATAACCTTATATTACCATGAGCAGGAGAATTCCTTCTTGTCACAATTTTCGTATTGAATAAGTTTTCTAAATTTTCAAATTAAACGAGACGTACCGTAGGGGAGGTGAAGTTTAATTTTAATTTAATTGAGGCCGAGATTTAATCCATATCCACCCTTGATCAGGAGTACAACGATGTTGATGATGGCCCTGTTTGTATTTATATCACGCCAGAATCTGGCTTCCATAAACAGGGATCACTTGGGGTGCGATATTGCGACATTATCACACGATTCTGATCATTAAGGGTGGTCTCCACTGGCTGCGGTAAGCTCTGCAGTAAGCCTTGCGATGGTGCTGTGTTGGTGAGGAGTGGCGAGGTCCTGCCTACATCGTTCACTGACCATGTAGGCAAGGACCTCGTCATTCCTCTCCACCTACAGAACCAGCACAAACCATCGCAAGGCTTACCGCAGAGCTTAGCACAGCCAGTGGAGACCACCCTTTATTGTATTTGAATACTCCACAGGCAATATAACACCGCAGCTTCCAAGGTGAAATAATATCAGTTGACGGCCTTGGTAATGGATAGGCCAAAAAAAAGCCACACAATTTTTTTTTATGGGAATTAGACCATTGCCAGGTTCTTTCAAGGTTGCTCCAGGCCTTGGAATTTAATTTTTCCAAATTCCAGAAAGAACAGGTTTTGTGTTCATAATCGGGATGCAAAGCTCAGTCATAAGCACCAGCATCCCCTCAATGTCAGCCATTAATCTTTTAATATCCATCTTCCGTCATGAGGTTTCCTTCCCCAGTTATTACAGTGTATTCTACCCAACGTGTTCCCAGGCACAGCGCGGGGCGGGCCCTGGCTAATGTCATATCATTACCACAGGTGGAGTAGGTCTTATATGGGTCAGAACATGTACAATTGGCAGGTCTACACATTTAGTCAATTCTGCTAAATTACATTCCAAACTCTAAAGTAAGCTTGGAATATTGTGTGTGGGAGGGTGAATGATAACAGAGTCTAGATCAGATAAGAATGGTATGTCACTGACAAAAGGTTGTATGCTCTTAGAAAGAACGAGTACAAAAAAATGTTCGCAAAATGGGAAGTTATTTGGTGTTATTTGGGTTTTAAAAAAAAATTTCTCTCTGTATAAAACTGTCTCATTCGATGTTACCGTGAATCACAAAATGCTGAACAAAAGATGTCATTTGTTACTGTTTAATACGTCTGTTATTTAGATTGTAGAAGCCAAGAGGGCAGGAAGAGAAAAATAAAGAATTTTGCAACAAAAAAAAGAATGGTATGTCAGTGATGGGACGCCTACTTCGCTAATCGGTTTCCTAGCCTAGGACTAGGCACTGTGCAGTTTGAGGCAAGAGGTTTTCCCTCCGTTTGAAGGGACTCTCTCATCTTTGGGCCTAGACTGAAGGCAGGAGGAGCTGTCCCTCGACCGAGCACAATTCATGACCCAGTTTCACGAGGAGATACAGATTTCTAGTGATTTAATGGCATTCCTTCTGCCAAACATGATCATTTGCAGTGTAAGACCTGGGGTTTGCAGTGTCCGGAATCTGGGTCAGGCAGCGGGGCCGGCAGCGCACGCAGCAGCAGACGCCGGAGATGCTCCACTCACTTCCGGGTGCAAAAAGGTCACGGCTACAGCTATGACGTCACGAGGACGGGGAGTGATGGGAGAATCTTCTCCACTCGCCTCGGCACAAGGGCTTCTACATCCTTCTAGCATAGATCTATGCGTCTACATACATCAACATACAGTGGGTCAGATTTTCACAAAAAGTACAATTGGCAGCTGTACACATTTAGTAAATTCTCCTAAATTAGGCTGCAATGTGGTCAATATTATAAGTAAATTAGAGAGTATTTGCATTGTATTAATTCTAGCAATCTGTTTGGTTAGGTTGAACCTCAGAGTAGAAGGTTGAACTGTATTTTGAACTTTATTTTCGTCTCAAATGTGGGTTATTTGAGAGGATTGATGAAGTTGAATTGTACATTTTTTGAAAATCTGACCCATATGTGATGTGTTTCAGGAAAATGAGTCACAAGTCGCAAAAGAATAGATTTTGAGATATCATCATAATTGAAAAGATGAGATCAAGCCGATTCTACTGATAGTAAACAGTTGGACATCTGATAAGTTCTTCAATATTTTAAGTTTGATATTTCTACTTTTGAAAAAAAAATGCAATATTTCTGAGTGCGCAATTGCCAGTAAAGTAACTAAATATACTCTATGTGAGGGCAATCAAAACGCGAGGATATATTTAATAAAATATCCTGAACTTCGACACATATTTCAAATGTTGCTTAAAAATGGGAAAAATCTCTTAAAGAATTGTTTTTATGCCTTGACATGAAGTTCTAAATGAGTGCTAAGGATTTTTCCATGCAGGGAATTTTTTTGAAGCACTTTCCCTGTTTCACCCTGTCCTGTGGTAACCCTGGAAAGGGGGTTATAGACCTTTAGCCTTCTACGGACCTTCCCAACCACTCTACTCCGGCTATATTGAAAACTTTAAATGGATCATAAACAAAATAATGTGCCAGACCACCACAACCCGAGCTAGGGTAGGGCCGTAGGGCTGGTATGGTTAATATGTAACATAGTACATGGTACATATAAACAACTAACGGATCCAGGCAACAGACACAGACAGCACACAAAGTATTCTGTGGTTGAGAACTTATTGTCTCATATGTCACGGTTGAGTCAATGGCTCCATCCCCAGCCCGCTCCCTACTCCCCCCCCCCCGCCACCCCCCAACCAACAATCGGATCTTACCCACCCAACACTCCTATATACAGTCATGTCACCACATGAGCACGTATGTCCCATACAACCTGGTGATAGATAGATACGGTAGTTACAGGATAGATATATATAGTTGGATAGATAGATTCAGATAAATAAATCCTTTATTGCGTCTAAAACGTACAATGGGTAGACTGCAATTTGGACAATACTAGGTCAATTCGAGTATATTCGGCATTGCATTGATTCTAGCAATCTGTTTGGTTAGGTTGAACTGCATTTTGAACTTTATTTTCGTCTGAAATTTGGGTTATTTTAGAGGATTGGTGAAGTTATATTGTACATTTTCTGGCGATTGCACCCTTAATGTCAGGTCAACCAGAGTATATGGGTCAGATTTTCAGTAAATGTACAATTGGCAGCTCTACACATTTAGTAAATTCTGCAAAATTAGACTGCAATTTGGTCAATACTAGGTAAATTCGAGTATATTCAGCATTGCATTGATTCTAGCAATCTGTTTGGTTAGGTTGAACTGTATTTTGAACTTTATTTTCGTCTGAAATTTGGGTTATTTTAGAGGATTGGTGAAGTTGAATTGTACATTTTCTGGCGATTGCACCCTTAATGTGGGGTCATCCAGAGTATATCGTTATATAGTCCTGTCTTCTTATCGTGGAAATACAGTACATCACTGTTCAAGTGTTGTAATGTTAACATTTGTATAAACCTCTGGCCGCTGATGGACTGGGTGGGTGGGTGGGTGGGTGGGGCGGGGGGGGGGGGGTAGAGGGGTGCGGAGTTTCCTTGGTTACCCAGGAATGTACACAATGGTAGACCGTAGATAGATCTACTTATTGTCACACATCGTGACAAATTAACAATTCTACTAATTTATAATATTTATAAAAAAAATCTCTTTTATCTCTAAATAAGGTCGCTTTAGGGATTGTTTTCATGTAGTAAAGAATTATCCCTGAAATGTTCTTATTTATTGAACTCTGCTGTATACCGTTAACCATCTTTTTGCGTTGATTTATAGGATGAACCCACGTGTTTCCTAGAAACAGGGCCGGTGCCCGCACCCAGTGGCGCCCCCGGGCGGCCCGTAGAGGAGGCAGTGACGTCATCACCACCAGAATGCGCCAACTCAGCTTTTGGGAAGCGGACGGTGTGTGGGGGCGATGGGTGGAGTGGTGGGGGTGGGGGTAATAGGAAGATTGTATTTTTTTAATCGTTCCTCGTCACTCGCCCCCTCCCACCCCTTATGTCTCTTTCCTTTCTCCCTCCCCTTCTGTCCTGTTCTCCTCTTTCTCCCTCCTTCGCTCTCTCCCTTTCCACCCCAACTCCCTCAGACACACCTCTCCTCTCTAAAACGTCTTCCAGAGGATGTTCTTAAAGACTGGGTTCCACTGCCCCGCTACTCCTCCCATTTCTTTAGTCCCGCTACTTTTAGTAGCGGTAAGCAGCCGCTTTAATTAAAACATGTTTGATTTGAAACAGCCACTTCCTGTTACTTTTAAATAGTAGCGGGACCAAAGAAACGTGAGTAGTAGCGGGAGAAGTAGCGGGGCAGTGGAACCCAGGCTTTATATGTATTGATGTGTTCCCCCAGAATATGGGTCAGATTTTCAGGAAAATGTACAATTGGCAGCTGTATATATTTAGTAAATTCTGCTAAATTAGACTGCAATTTGGTCAAAACTGGGTAAATTCGAGAATATTCAGCATTGCATTGATTCTAGCAATCGGTTTGGCTAGGTTGAACTGTATTTTGAACCTGAAATTGAAATCATCTGAAATTTAGGTTTTTTGAGAAGATTGGCGAAGTAGAATTGTACATTTTCTGAAAAACTAACCCATATGTTAGGTTGCTAGCAGCAGGAGTGAGTATTTCCCTTAAACCTGTCACCAACTTTATAATGATGTTTGTATTTAGGCGATGGCTTTGCGACGGTAGGAAATGAGACAAAGTCGCTGCTCGCGATAATGTCGCCGTTTGAGATATTTAAAAGAAAGTTAATGGATTAATCTCCTGCTGTATGATGATGGAAATAATGGACAACTTCACATATCATCAATATGAAAAACATTTATTTTAAAAAGAAAAGATGAAAGAATTGTTTTCCCTAAACCTGTCCATTTCTTATTACTTAAATATGAAATCCTTGACATACAACTGCCTTGACATACAACTCCCATAATTCAATGTAAATCATGATTTAAAATGGCGGACATGCAAATGCCCTATTGACCATGTGTATATGGGTCAGATTTTCAGAAAATATACAATTCAACTTCGCCAATCTTCTCAAATAACTCATATTCCAGACGAAAATAAAGTTTAAAATACAGTTCAACCTAACCCAGACAGATTGCTAGAATCAATGCAATGCCGAATATTCTCGAATTTACCTAGTATTGGCCAAATTGCAGCCTATTTTAGCAGAATTTACTAAATGTGTACAGCTGCCAATTGTACATTTTCTGAAAATATGATCCTACAAGTGCTGCTATTACACCCCCCCCCCCCCCTCAGGCCCGTCCACCCTATATTGACACCTCCACCCCCACCCCCCGTCAGGTCCCGCCCCCCTGTATTATTGACAAGGTCCCCCCCACCAGGTCCCGCCCCTCCCCCCGCCCCCTGTACTATTGACACCTCCCCCCACACTTGACTCCTACACCTTACTACACGCTTAGAGTAAAACATACGGAACTAAACAAACTTCACCCCCGTGCAATATCAACATCATATCGCACGCTGCGTGCTAACAGGTGCCTGCACTGCATACTAGTAGTAAAGCTTGAAAACAGTGACAAAATGCTCAAACTGACAAGAATGTTTAAAACAATTTCTTTGTATTTAATCATGTTAACTTTTCTTTATAGTTACTGTTATTCACTTTTTTGTTTTGATATTATATTTTATCCAGCTGTTCGGCTATATAAGTTATAACTGAGTGTTATAGGATTTGGAAATAAGATATGATCACGCTTTACATATCAGTAAAGCGAAAAAAGCTGTCAGTATATATATACAATAGAGGATTTGCACGTACGCCATCTTGGATCTTGATTAGCAAGGAATTATGGGAGTTGTACCATCCCAGCATGCAATGTAACAGACATGCGCAGTGGCACATACAACTCCCTTTATTCCAACATTGTCTAAAAAAATCCAAATCGTAACTCCGATCCGATCGTACTTAAATGGCTCAAATTGAAGTTCAAAATAAAGTTCAAGCAAACCGAACCAAATTCTGTCATCAATGCAATACCAAATATACTCAGATACACCTAGTATTTATCATTTTGAGAGTAATTTAGTAACATTTACTCAATATTAAAACTGCCGATTGTACATTTTCTGACACCCCGCTCTTTACTATATGTGTGAACACAAGGTGCCAATGTATATTTACACAATATATTTGGCGTCAAGAAAGGTTTTAGAACCACGCCCTTGTTGAAGAATGTATAGTAAACTTGGGGGAAGAGGTGGGGCGAGGGAGGTGGGGTAGAGGTGGGGCGAGGTGGGGGGGGGGGGGGAGGAAGAGGTGGGGGAGTAACAGCCTTTTACACTCCACACTCAGCCGCAGGCAACATTATAGCTATTTCATTATTTTACTTTATTTTACTTTAGAGAATATGTCATCGGCTGTACACCCAACCCTACCTAAACCAGGGAAAGTGTGGGGGGAGAGGAGGAAGAGGGAGAGAAGGAGGGGGAGAGGGAGGGAGAGAGAGGGAGAGAGAGGGAGAGGGAGAGAGAGGGAGGGAGAAAGAGGGAAAAAGAGAGAGGGTAAGTGGGGGAGTCTAAGAGAGAGGGGAGGGGGAGGGGGAGGAGAGGGGAGGGGGAGGGGGAGGAGGGGGAGGAGGAGAAGGAGGAGGAGGAGGTGGAGGGCCGAGAGAGAGGGAGAGAGAGAGAGGGAGCGAGGGGAGTGAAAGAGGGAGAGAGAGGGAGAGGGAAGAGAGGGGAGTGAAAGAGGGAGAGTCGAAGAGAGAGAGAGAGAGAGAGAGAGAGGAGAGGGGAGAGAATGGTGGGGGTGGGGCATAGAGGGATCTTCTCTGCTCTATGTGCTAAAAATATCTGAAACCTCTTTCAGGAATTCAAACTGGGCTGCTCTGTATAATTTCAAAGCATTTCAAATCAGCTATCCCCCAGAAATATATAATTCAAGGATGAATTCACCACAAATAATGCCCCAAATAGAACCTTATCTTAACCTCTCATCAGACTAAACGCTTCTGTGAATGGAATGTCTATTTAAATATTCATTATAGACTGAGGACCCTATTCGTCCTTCATCTCCCGCCATTATAATTGTGATTTCAATGTTTTATTGTTGAGTGTCGGTATTGAAATGATATGAGATGGAAGAGTGGTGGTGGTGGTAGTTTTGGCCTGGTTGCGTGTTACCATGAGGTGCGTGGGCTGGGACGAGGGAAGGGGGCTATAGATTATTGCTGGTCGTATTGATTAGAGTGTATTGAATACTGGGTGGGGGCGGGGGGGGGGGGTGTGACAGACAGAGAGGAGGGGGGGGGGGAGTGACAGACAGAGAGGAGGGGGGGGGGGGGGAGTGACAGACAGAGAGGAGGGGGGGGGAGTGACAGACAGAGAGGAGGGGGGGGGAGTGACAGACAGAGAGGAGGGAGAGTGAATGAGGGAGAGGGTAGGGGGGGGAGAGGGATAATAGAGTGAAAGACAGAGAGGAGAGGGAGGGGGTTAGAGTGGAAGAGAGGTGGAATGGGAGAGAGAGAGGTGGAGAGAGTAAAAAAGAGGCGGGGAGAGAGTGAAAGGAGAGAGGTGTAGAGAGGGAAAGAGAGGGGACGGAGAAAGAGAGGGGAGGAGGGGAGAGAGAGAGACACACACAGAGAGACAGACAGAGAGAGAGAAGGAGAGAGGGGGAGAGAGAGACACACAGAAGAGACAGACAGAAAGACAGACAGAGAGAGAGAAGGAGAGAGAGAGAAGGAGGAGGAGAATGAGACAGCAGAGGAAGGAGACGAGGGAAGACCTGAGAAGAAGCCAAATATGACATATCTTATATTAATGCATGTATAAATATCGATTATGAAAACTGTTGTCTCTCTTTAGCCACAAAAGAGTC
>OW804102.1:58089596-58114969 GCA_942159475.1 Sthenelais limicola | reverse complement strand
TACGGCCTCGACTGAGGAATTAGCGGCAGAGCATCAGTAAGGCAGAGCATCAGTAAGGCAGAGCATCAGTAAGGCCTTTGCTGTGTGCGCTCATTAAGATAGGCAGAGGGACTTGATGCTAGTCTACTTACTACCCACTAACGTTACATATAGTGACCCAGTCTCCCGCACGCTTTATTAAACACGCCTTCCAAGCAAATTTTTTAAAGGATTTTATTGCCACTGGTAATATCTGGGACTATGGGAATTATCTATATGGAATTATGGGACTAATGGTACACAGTATGAAATCTATAGAAACCATGTCATATTCAGCATAGAATATTTTCAATGCTTTATTAATGTCAATTTCCATATGTTATACTTGTTTCCATGACACAAGTCTCCATCTTTCCCATCATGCATTTGGTTTTTATAATCATTTATACAAGCTTTGATATTGGTGAACACATTCTTGCATTTTTTTAAATAAAAATGTTGCAAATATTTGTATGTTTGCAAATATTTGTATGTTAGATTACATCAGAATCCATCCCAGGATGCATTGTAATAGACATGCGCAGTGGCACATGCAACTCGCCTATTAATTGCTAATGAGGAATGATTTTTTTATTATTTATTTAAGGCCAATACAATATTTAAATAGTTCACATGAAAAAACGCACTGTCCACCGTGGACTAATTGAGGCGTTGCCTAATTTCAAGAATTGAGGGAATTTCTAGCAATCTCTAACAAGACCTTCCTAGTATGCTATTTTTAATTTGTGAGAAAACACGTTAATTTAAAAGTGTAAATTATCTATAAATGCCTTTAAGTGTAGTTTATTGTTGACAACCACGTGGGAAAGTGTCGGGAATTTACTAAGTACGTATTCAACTAGTGTGATACAACGTGCTACCGTAGATCTGGTGGGTGAGAAAACACCTATAATTACATTAACTGATAACATAATGAGCATAATTTATAAATTTTAATTTCCATGAGAACCAAACTGAATTTGGGAGGATATCATCTCATGAAAGGTTAAATAGGGCAAAGTTATATTAGATAAGCTTTTAAGAACATAATACACAGCCTTAGATACAGAGAGGCACAGAAAGAGAGGAGAGTGGGGGAAAAAGAGAGAGAGGGAGAGAGGGGGGAGAGAAAAGAGGGGGAGAGAGAAAGGGGGAGAGAGAAAGGGGGAGAGAGAAAGGGAGAGAGAGGGGGGGGGGGGAGAGGAGAGAAAGGAGAAGGACGATGAGGGAGAGAGAGGAAGAGAGTGGAGAAAGAGGGAGAGAGAGAGGGAGAGAGAGAGGAGAGAGGAGAGAGGAGGGAGAGGAGAAAGAGGGAGAGAGCGGAGAAAGAGGGAGAGAGCGGAGAAAGAGGGAGAGGAAGAGAGAGAGGGAGAGAGAGAGAACGAGAGAGAGGGAGAGAGAGAGAGGAGGAGGGAGAGGAGGGAGGGAGAGGAGAGAGAGGGAGAGAGAGGAGAGAGAGGGAGAGAGAGGAGAAAGAGGGAGAGAGAGAGGGAGGATGAGGGAGAGGGAGAGAGAGAGGCACTGAGAAGGAGAAGGAGAGAGGGGGGGGGAGAGAGAAGGGCAGACATACGCCCCCACTGCCTCCTAAAACACACACAGACCAAAGAGTGAGAAGAGGGAAAGTGAGAGAAAGAAAGAAAGCTGTATAAAGCTGTGTAAAGCTGTGTTGGTATATAAGTGAAGGCCACGCGGCTGCTGGAGTGGGACAAAGTCCAAGGTCCTGCACCAGCATACAATAACAACAACAACACCACCGACCTCAGCCACCACCGGTGCGTTCGACTACTTCACCCCACCACCGTGTCCTGCTCCACATCCACATCAAGGGTTAACCGACTTTTACTTCATCAATATACAGTGGAACCTCTCTATTAAGACCACCCTTGGGACTGAATGATCTTTGGTCTCATAGCGAGGTGGTCTCTTTAGAGGGCTCTAAATCTAATAAGAGGGAATAATTCGGGACTGGAAAAACTGGTCTTAATAGCGGGGTGGTCTCTATAACGAGGTGGTCTTTATGTGAGGTTCCACTGTATTACATCATAATAAAACAAGAAGCAGCAAGAAATCCACCTCATAATTGTTTGTCCAGTTTTCATTGATTTTTTTTTAAAGTTTTATTATTTCAATTTATTAAACTATATTTTATTTTTCAATGGCAAAGATCAGTGAAAGTATTATTTTGAAAACGTTGGTACTATTTTCTAAGATATTTACTCAAATCTAAAAGAAATAGTCACCATATACGGTAAACAGAATAATTTTGTAATTTGTTTAACATTCCATGATATTTACTGATATTTTTATGAGTAACTCTTGTATAAACATATACCAGCAGCAGAATATTGATAAATTTGGTAAGATTGTTTTAGTCATTATAGCTGGGACTGCAGAGTTACATATAAAATCTAAAACATGTGAATTATGTGAACCAACTGGTAAAGTAAAAGCATACATCGTTGTTTGATCTGAATGAGGATAGCTTCTAGGTAATATATTTTAGAAACGACAAAAAAAATTAAAAAAAAGGGTTTGGAATCATAATTAAAAATGTGTTTTTCTGGGACGATTAACGAACTATATATGTTGTACGTATAGTATATCTTGTATTATCTTTCTGCCTTAATGACATATCAATTTTGTAATAAGGTTGTGTATCAAGGCTTGGTTTAATTAAGGGAAATTATATATTAATTAAAGATGTCCCTAACTAATGGTAGATGGTATATGGTGGACAGGGGGGGGGGTTGATATCTATATTAGAACAGTGTGTAAAAGCCACTAGGATATTTTAAAGTGTTTTTAATCAAAATACTCTCCCTCTTTAGGTTTGATGCTTTCTTTCTTACAATTTTCGAGAGCATGAAACGTACCATTATTGTGTGGAATTGTTTTTCAAAATCTGCTTAAAAACATGGATGAAACCAGCGTTTCTCTCACTACATGGGTCGTATTTTCAGAAAATGTACAATTGGCCTTCACCAATCCTCTCAAATAACCCACATTTAAGACAAAAATAAGCTTCAAAACGCAGTTTAACATAACAGAACTGATACTTTAAATCAATGCGATACCAAATATACTCAGTTATACCCGGTATTCATCATTTTTCAGCCTAATTTAGCAGAATTTCCTAAATTTGTAGAGCTCCCAATTGTACATTTTCTGAAAATCTGACCCACATGTCCTTCTCCGGGCACAACAACCCGTGCACTGTACAGCTAGAGAATAGAGGAGCTACAACTGATAGATTCGCTCATGTTTGTTTACATAGCGAACAGCTACATCCGCATTTCTCTAGCCTCCAGCCCCGGACACTCAAGACGGAATACAGTAACTTCCCTCCATCCAGACACCTCACCATTATTCTATACATTTCTATTACTGTGACCCCTCTCTAATAGTCCCTATACTGTACATTTCTATTATTGTGACCCCACTCTTATCCAGACACCCCACCATTATGGACAGTTAGAGCCAGTCCCTATACTGTACATTTCTATTATAGAGACCCCTCTCTAATCCAGACACCGCACCATTATTCTATACATAATTTCTATTACTGTGACCCCTCTAAACCAGACAGTCCCTATATTACACTACATTTCTGATATAGCGACCCCTCTCTGAGCCAGTCCCTATACTGTACATCTCTATTATAGTGACCCCTCTCTAATCCAGACATCTCACCATTATGGACAGTTATAGCCTGTGCGACTGGCCTCTCTCTGCGAGTAGTGGACCCAGGACGAATACTCTGTCTAGGACAGTTAGAGCCAGTCCCTATACTGTACATTTCTATTATAGTGACACCTCTCTAATCCAGACATCTCACCATTATGGACAGTTATAGCCTGTGCGACTGGCCTCTCTCTGCGAGTAGTGGACCCAGGACGAATACTCTGTCTAGGACAGTTAGAGCCAGTCCCTATACTGTACATTTCTATTATAGTGACACCTCTCTAATCCAGACACCTAAGTCCCTATACTGTACATTTCTATTATAGTGACACCTCTCTAATCCAGACACCTCACCATTATGGACAGTTGGACCAACTCTATGAATATTTCTATTATAATTTAGTCTCCTCTCTAATCCAAAGACCTCACTACTGTGGACACTTAACTCAAAGTCCAAGGTCGTCCATAATAGAGAGGTTCTACAGTAGATTGGCTGCCCATGACTGTTTGTAATATTGAAGTGTGCGGATACAACACGTAGAGTTTGTACTGTAATTCTGTTTTTTTAATATAAACTTTTTGTAATATATGCTGAGTCATGTTGTACCTGCCATCCCAAGTATATAGGTCAGTAAAACCCAGCAATCTGTTATGCCAAGAAGTTTGCAAACCATGGGTAAAGTGACCTTGATGGGAGGGAACTTTTATGCTAAAAAATGTCTCAGGGTTGCAGAATATTGTATCAAAGTATGCAGATGAAATAAACAACATGAACATGAAGACATGAAGGAAGGGGCTCCAGGGCACTGGCCTAGGTATCCAGGGTTGATGTGAGAGTTCACTGCCCTAGCGGCCATCTCCCCTACCTTAGTTTGTGTGCACTGTGATGACACAACCGGTACTCACCTACAACATAGAGAATGTGGAGTTAGTCATAAACATATTGTCATGGTAACGCAGTGTCATTGGTAACGTTAGAAACTTATATCGTCATGGTAACATACAGTGTCATTGGTAACGTACATTGTCATGGTAATGTACATTGTCATGGTAATGTACATTGTCATGGTAATGTACATTGTCATGGTAATGTCATAAACATATATTGTCATGGTAACATACATTGTCATTGGTAACGTCAGAATCATACATTGTCATGGTAACATACATTGTCATTGGTAACGTCAGAAGCATACATTATTATGGTAACATACATGGTAACATATGTGGTAACGTCAGAAATACACAGCGTCATGGTAACGTCAGAAATACACAGCGTCATGGTAACGTCAGAAATACACAGGGTCATGGTAACGTCAGAAATACACAGCGTCATGGTAACGTCAGAAATACACAGCGTCATAATAACGTTAGAAATATAAAGTAGGTAACGTTAGAAATATACAGCGTCATGGTAACGTTAGAAATATACAGTAGGTAACGTTAGAAATATACAGCGTCATGGTAACGTTAGAAATATACAGTAGGAGTGAGTGACTGAGATTGGTTGCTTTACGCCCTTATCAACACTTTGTAGTGTTATATCAAGGGCGGGAGAGCTGAGAGGGAGGCAGTTTATGATCATACCCAGGAAATAGAGATAGAGAAGAAGGGAGAGAGAGAGAGAGAAAACGTTCGAAATATACAGCGTCATGGTAACGTTCGAAATATACAGTAGGAAACAAGTGACCACTATTCAGTGCTACATTTCCACACAATCTTTGTTTTGCTTACATTCTACGATATGTGACATTATTACATCTTGACCACTGCATATCTTTGCTGACACACAAATTAGTATTTTGTCCTTAAATAAATGACATTAAAAACTGAATTATTCACTAAATGTCATAGTAATATTATGTTGCAGCAAGATGTAATTAATTCCTTAATCTAATTTCAAGTATTTAAAGTTGTATGTGATGTTCAACACAAGTAACTGGTATTATGTTTACAAGAGTGAGAATGGGTAGACGAACGCACCGACGTACCGGATAGCGTCCCAGACGTACGTACGTCCGACTTGCTCACAATCAATGCTCCCCCACTTCTCATTTAGTCCAACCAATGCTCCCTCCACGCATTCAGTCTAATCACTAGAACTTATTTATCTTTTATTTAGAAAAAAGCTGACCGAGTTCCATACGGTGATATACTCGGTTAATCGAGTGTGGTCTCGTATGAATATTTGGTAATAATAATATGGGGCAACATTGCAACATATTGTTCTTCAATATAACAAAATATTGAATATTAAAAAATCATGATAATTAAACAAAGATAGCATAGATATGTGACCGCCTCAAGGACGCTGTAACTTAAAATGAAAAATTTGCAGAAGATTAGATTAGCTAAGAAAAATAAAATATTTCTTGTTCTAGTTTCATTTTTATTTGAGCTGAATATGATTCATCGATCATGTTCAGTATTTGTATTTATGATGTGTTGTGTCTGCCTTATCACAGACATCCCCTTTATTGAGTTCTATGGATATACGGGTCAGAATTTCAGAAAATGTACAATTGACCTTCACCAATCCTCTCAAATAACCCACATTTCAGACGAAAATAAAGTTTAAAATACAGTTCAACCTAACCAAACAGCTTGCTAGAATCAATGCAATGCCAAATATACCGTACTCGAATTTACCTAGTATTGACCAAATTGCAGCCTGATTTAGGAGAATTTACTAAATGTGTAGAGCTGCCAATTGTACATTTTCTGAAAATCTGACCCTTATAAACATTAAACATAGATAACATAGATATTTGTCCACCCCAAGGACGCTGAAACTTAAAATGAAATATTTGCAGAAGATTAGATTAACTAAGAAAAATAAAATATTTCTTGTTCTAGTTTCATTTTTATTTGAGCTGAATACATGATTCATCGATCATGTTCAGTATTTGTATTTATGATGTGTTGTGTCTGCCTTATCACAGACATCCTCTTTATTGAGTTCTATGGATATATGGGTCAGAATTTCAGAAAATGTACAATTCAACTTCACCAATCCTCTCAAATAACCCACATTTCAGACGAAAATAAAGTTTAAAATACAGTTCAACCGAACCAAACTGATTGCTAGAATCAATGCAATACCAAATATACTCGAATTTACCTAGTATTGACCAAATTGCAGCCTGATTTAGGAGAATTTACTAAATATGTAGAGCTGCTAATTGTACATTTTCTGAAAATCTGACCAATATATATGCTGACTATAAACAGAATATGTCTAACTAATTCAGACAGACAAACATTTTGCAGAACAAAAACAATAAGATTTTGGAAGTTTATAAACTAGTGAAGAGTGTTTAATTTAATTTCAGAGCATTATATTTCTATAACAATTGTTGTATACATTTATTTATATTTCTCTTTCATCAGTTTGTATTGAGAAAAATGTAAAATGCAAAATGTCATGATAAATAAAATGATTAAAACAACAATATAGTCAGCCTGTGAAGCTAAAGATCCAGACAAAAACTTTTTTATATATATTTTTTTTAATTTAGAATATTTATACAGCATATCAACATATTATATACAGACATGTTTACAAATAGTTAATAGTCTGTTAAAGCACGGCCTAATGTTGCACTATGAACCAGTAATTCAGTTTTTACTGTTGATAAGTTTTATCTAATTGATGTAATAGTTACCTACTTAGATAACTCTAAACACAACGTTCACTGGTAATAGGAAGGCCTGTAATAAATTCAGAAATTATTCTCTTTTCCATAATTATTTGCTTTGCTTTTTTACACTGTATAACGAGTTATGTAAATACAAAATCTATTATGTATCGAGGTAAGAATTACCGCTTGTATATCGATGGGTCCCGGTGGTTGGTTATAGTTGATGTAATAGGTAGGAAATAAACCATTTATTTATGGTTACGATATTTATTTAATTAAAAAATCTATTAATTAATCATAATATAGTCTGCATTTGCTGTTGTTGGTAAACATTTCACTGAGCATGTGTGTGTGCAGGGTGTGTGTGTGCAGGGTGTGTGTGTGCAGGGTGTGTGTGTTGGGGGGGGGTGTATAAGTACATAACCCATAGATAAATAGTGTTATCATATTTCTCCAACCCAGTCTAGGCTCAGAACCTCAGATATAAATGGTATGTCAGTGATTGGACGCCTACTGCGCTAATACTTTCCCGGCCTTGGAGTAGGTGTCGTAATGGGATTCTGAAGGAATTTTGCAGTTGGGAGCGAGAGGCTTTCCCCTCAGAGATAACTGATTGTAATACATGCTGTGCATGCTACTCATTGCCTTGTCAGCTTCATCAGCAGTCTTCCTCTTGCCAGGTTTTGGGGCTTAGACTGTACCTGGTGTTGTTCAAGAGGTGCCCCAGCACAGCTGATCACTCTGGGCCTAGACTGTGAGAGGCTTTCTCTCTGTTTAAAGGGACTCTCTCAACTCTGGGCCTAGACTGGAGAGGCTTTCCCTCCGTTTGGAGGGACTCACTTAACTCTGGGCCTAGACTGGAGAGGTTTCCCTCAGTTTGGAGGGACTTTCTCAACTCTGTGCCTAGACTGGAGAGGTTTCCCTCAGTTTGGAGGGAATTTCTCAACTTTGAGCCTAGACTGGAGAGGCTTTCCCTCAGTTTGGAGGGACTCTCTCAACTCTGGGCCTAGACTGGAGAGGCTTTCCCTTAGTTTGGAGGGACTTTCTCAACTCTGGGCCTAGACTGGAGAGGCTTTCTCTCGGTTTGAAGGGACTCTCTCAACTCTGAGCCTAGACTGGAGAGGCTTTCTCTCAGTTTAAAGGGACTCTCTCAACTCTGAGCCTAGACTGGTTCCTGGTCATCAGTTTGATTTACATAATAAATAATAACAATATGTGGGTATGGGTCAGATTTTCAGAAAATGTACAATTGGCAGCAGTAGACATTTAGTAAATTCTGCTAAATTAGGCTGCAATTTGGTCAATACTAGGTAAATTCAAGAATATTCGGCATTATATTGATTCTAGCAATCTGTTTGGCTAGGTTGAACTGTATTTTGAACTTTATTTTCATCTGAAATTTTGGTTTTTTGAGAAGATTGGCGAAGTTGAATTGTACATTTTCTGAAAATCTAACCCATATACACAATACTTGAACAGGGAGCTGTGCTGCTCACTCTAGGTCCAAACCCTCAGCTGAGATAAGAATGGTATGTCAGCCTATTTTGCTAATTGGTTTCCTGGCCTAGGACTCGGCCTTTTAAAGGGAATATAATTACATTTTGCGATCTTAATGGACTTATAATGGAACTCTGCAGTTTGAGGTAAGAGGATTTCCCTCCATTTGAAGGGACTTTCTCAACTTTGGGCCTAGACTGTCTGTGGTTCGGGACTGTTTCCCGTGTCAGAAATATCTTGTACAAATCTGTTATAATATGGATCAAGTCCCCAGAAAATGTACAGTTGGCCTTCACCAATCCTCTTAAATACCCCAAATATAAGAAGAAAATTAGGTTCAAAATACAGTTCAACATAATTAACCAGACAGCTTTATTGAATGAATATAATACAGAATATACTCAGATATACTTAGTATTTATCATTTTTCACTCTAATTACGCAGAATATGATAGATGTGTTGAACTGTAGATTGTGCATTTTCTGAAAATCTGACCCATATACAGAACTGTAGTTACAATATATGGTATATGGTTAAATTCAATTCAATTAAACATTTTTGTATTGCTGATCTTGGTTATTACAATACAATTATATTGAAATTTATTCGCGATTGTTCATGGAGAGTGTGTTGTTCAACTTTCTGCGCTGAATATTCTATCAAATCGTTTTAAATAATATAAATTGGCAAATAAATAATAAATTAATTTAAATGATAAGGAAATATCAGAACGAAAGTAAAAAAATATGAATGTTAATATGAAATATTAACAATGAAACTCCTTTGAATTTATGAATCTAAGTAAATTTTATTGAATTAAAGAATTAAAGAGTGGTAAATACACACAATGCATGTTATGGTGAATGTACGACAGTTACCTCCGTCACCAAGTGAACTATTTCCCCGGGCGGTGGTAGGTGTAGAGTTGACTGTGTGTGCAGCAGTGTCAGCTTACATGTAGCCAGCCTCCAGGCTCAACTCTCACTCCTTACTTTCTACATCTCATCTTCTTCCTCCATCTCCTCCCCTTCCTCCTCCTCTCCTTCCTCCATCACCACCCCTTCCTCCGTCTCCTCTCCTTCCTCCATCTCCTCTCCTTCCTCCATCTCCTCCCCTTCCACCTCCCCTTCCTCCTCATTCTCCTTCCTCCACCTCCTCCTTCCTCCTCCTCTCCTCCCCTTCCTCCTCCTCTCCTTCCTCCATCACCACCCCTTCCTCCATCTCCTCTCCTTCCTCCTCCTTCTCTCCTTCCTCCTCCTCCTCTCCTTCCTCCATCTCCTCCCCTTCCTCCTCCTCTCCTCCCCTTCCTCCTCCTCTCCTTCCTCCATCACCACCCCTTCCTCCGTCTCCTCTCCTTCCTCCATCTCCTCTCCTTCCTCCTCCTTCTCTCCTTCCTCCATCTCCTCCCCTTCCTCCTCCTCTCCTCCCCTTCCTCCTCCTCTCCTTCCTCCATCACCACCCCTTCCTCCGTCTCCTCTCCTTCCTCCATCTCCTCTCCTTCCTCCACCTCCTCCTTCCTCCTTCCTCCTCCATCTCCTCTCCTTCCTCCTCCTCTCCTTCCTCCATCTCCTCTCCTTCCTCCATCTCCTGCTCCAACTCCTCCTCCCCTTCTCCCTGTTCCAACTCCTCCACCCCTTCCTCCTCCTCCTCCATCTCCTCTCCTTCCTCCTCCTTCTCTCCTTCCTTCCTTCCTCCATCTCCTCTCCTTCCTCCATCTCCTGCTCCCTGCTCCAACTCCTCCTCCCCTTCTCCCTGTTCCAACTCCTCCACCCCTTCCTCCTCCTCCTCCTCCCCTTCCTCCATCTCCTCCCCTTCCTCCATCTCTTCTTCCTCCTCTTCCCCTTCCTGCTCCTCGTCCATCCCTTTTTCCTTCTTATTGCCACCTGTTTTTCTTTCCCCTAATACCCCTGCTCCTCCTCCTCCACTACCTCGTCCTCCTCCACCGCCCCCCCCCCCCCCCTCAAACACACACTCCTTACTGGACCAGGAAGTCAGATATGATAATTAATCTATCATCTGAAATATTACTTCTTATCTATACTGGGCTGAGTTTACTGGACTAATTTCCCCAAGTATACTGGGTCAACTGCGTTATTTTATTGTGCACAAGAGAACAGAAAACTGCCATTTGCTAAGGTATCGTTTGATACCAAGGAGGCTAGCATGGCATTTATTAATACAAGACAACAACAATCTATAACAAAATAATCTTCTTCCACAGGATATTTCTGTTGTAATACCGGGCAAGTCAATTCCTCACCTGCCTCAAAAAAGCCAAACCAAGAAGAGAGTGAGTGAGTGAGATTGGTTGCTTTACGCCCTTATCGACACATTTGATATGGTTATATCAAGGGCGGGAGAGCTGAGAGGGAGTGAGTGAGTGAGTGAGATTGGTTGCTTTACGCCCTTATCAACACATTTGATATGGTTATATCAAGGGCGGGAGAGCTGAGAGGGAGTGAGTGAGTGAGTGAGATTGGTTGCTTTACGCCCTTATCAACACATTTAATATGGTTATATCAAGGGCGGGAGAGCTGAGAGGGAAGCAGTTTATGATCATACTCAGGAAATAAAGATAGAGAAGAAGGGAGAGAGAGACCGAGAAAAGAGAGAGAAAGGCACTTTAAGGTCTTACCCAGGACCGTAAAGAGAGAATGCTGGCGTCCTAATAACAGTACTGATGTTGTATGGGATGTATACATCTCAGCAAATGCCTAATAACAGCACTGATGTTGTATGGGATGTATACATCTCAGCAAATGAGACCAAAACTACACTTGTACTGATTATAAGACAAATAAGCTATACAGCAGCAATAAGGTCCTTTGTTTTTTATATCCAGCAATAGAGCATGGTAAGATGAGTTGTTGGTTATGAAACAAGGGCCGATTATTACTGCTTCTTTATTATATGAGTCCGATTTTCAGAAAATGTACAATTGGCAGCTCTACACATTCACTAAATTCTGCAAAATTAGGCTGCAATTTGGTCAATACTAGGTAAATTTGAGTATATTCGGCCTTGCATTGATTCTAGCAATCTGTTTGGTTAGGTTGAACTGTATTTTGAACTTTATTTTTGTCGGAAATTTGTGTTAGTTGAGAAGATTGCTGGAGGTGAATTGTACATTTTCTGTCGATTTCACCCTTATACAGTAAGACTAGAGGTGGAGACATGTGGTGATACAAGCCCAGTTGACCAGTCACTCATCATGTGAGTGGTGCAGAGTTATACAGTCTAGGCTCAGAGTTGAGAGTCCCTCCAAACTAAGGGAAAGCCTCTCCAGTCTAGGCTCAGAGTTGAGAGAGTCCCTCCAAACTAAGGGAAAGCCTCTCCCTCCAAACAGCAGAATCCCATTAGGACACCTACTGCCGGGTCTGGGACCAATTAGCACAGTCCAATAAACAATATGACAATGGTATACATGTACCGTATATACCCGTGTATAAGCCCCGGCTTATATTAATTTCAAATGGTGATTTGACCCGGCTTATATTCGGGGTGGGCTTATATTCGGGGCCCGGCTTATATTACACTAACTGCAAACCAGTATTATATTTAGCTGAAATACATTTGTAACATTATCCTTAATTATTGCTCTGGTTTTCGTGTTTTAGACTTCAATTTAACAAAACAAACACTACCAGAATTCAGAATCGATCAACAACAACTGACTTCTCTTACTTAAAGTATCATAGACTCGAATTATCATCCACTAAGAACTCCTTCTGGCCAATCACTTCAGTATATTCCTCCTCAGGCCCTCCATGTTTCCAGGCACCCGGCTTATAAACGGGACCCGGCTTATATTAACGTTATGACGTGCTGAACCCCCGGCTTATAAACGGGGTGGGCTTATATTCGGGGTCCGGCTTATACACGGGTATATACGGTATGTATACGTATATATTATATGGGTGTATGCGTGCATGTATGTATGTATAGCTTGTATGTTTAGGCCCAAGCTTGACCCATATGTATACATACATACATACATACATACATACATACATGTATACATACATTTACTGAAGTAAGCCCATGTAATATAAAGCTATAATCAGATAGTATTAACAAGTAATAAGATGTTGACACATACATGTAGCCATTGTTATTGACACTAGGAGGAGCTGCTGTCTACATAAGGGTCCTCTACACTATCTCCCGCCTATAGGCCACCAATCTCTACCACAAGTACCTATAGAGATAACACTATCTCACCCACCACCCAGCCCAACCACTAACAGCCCTCTTCTATTAAAGCTGAATTCCCTGCTATTGTGACAAACAAAATCTGAACAAATTTACTCATATTATGACTTATAGGACTGGATTCATCAATATTCTGCTGCTGTTATATGTTTTACAAGAATTAGAAGTTGATTTGATCGAGCGAAAAACACCATGATTATAGTACCCGATAATATGGCCCAAGCTTGACAGCTTGAAAAAATTAGGTATATGACAGTCACAACATTACACAGTCTACATATATGTGTTACAGTCACAACTCAACATTGTATACATATGTGTCACAGATGTGTGACAGTCACAACTCAACACTGTATACATATGGGTCAAAGAGATATGACAGTCCCTACTCAACACTGTATACATATGTGTCACAGATATGACAGTCACAACTTAACATTGTATACATATGTGTCACAGATATGACAGTCACAACTTAACACTGTATACATATGTG
Source organism: Sthenelais limicola (assembly GCA_942159475.1). Lineage (NCBI taxonomy): Eukaryota > Metazoa > Annelida > Polychaeta > Phyllodocida > Sigalionidae > Sthenelais > Sthenelais limicola. Next base: position 58,101,423 of record OW804102.1, on the reverse strand, counting down.
TCACAGATATGACACTCACAACTCAACACTGTATACATATGTGTCACAGATATGACAGTCACAACTTAACATTGTATACATATGTGTCACAGATATATGACAGTCACAACTCAACACTTTATACATGTGTCTCAGAGATGTGACAGTCACAACTATACACTATATACATATGTGTCACAAACATATGACAGTCACAACTCTACACTGTATACATATGTGTCACAGCTGACAGTCAGAAGGCGGAGAGGGACAACTGTCACCTGACAGTCCAAGTGTGTGACAGTATATTATCTTGATTTATGACTTATTTATTGGCCTCCCGTCACTCCTTGTAGGAGTTGAGTGACTATAACACTTGACACTAGTGACAGGTATTGTATAGAGTTCATGGCAGTTCATTGTATGACAGTAACTGGCTGGGGGGGGGAGGGATGTTATCTTTTTATATTCTGATTTACTTATTGTTCCTATTATTGTATTATTGGGTCAGATTTTCAGAAAATGTACAATTGGCAGCTGTACACATTTAGTCAATTCTGCTAAATTACGCTGCAATTTGGTCAATACTAGGTATATCTGAGTATATTCGGCATTGCATTGATTCTAGCAATCTGTTTGGTTAAGTTGAACTGTATTTTGAACTTTATTTTCGTCTGAAATTTGGGTTATTTGAGAAGATTGGCGAAGTTGAATTGTACATTTTCTGAAGATCTGACCCTATTATCGTTCAAATGTGGTTGTATTTTTAAATTCATTTATTTACTTTAACTTCATTTATTTACTTTACTTTATCGTTTATTTGAAGACATCTACTTAACTTATATTTACTTTATTTCTTTAGACCGACGCATTGGACCAGTAAGTCACACATTCTAGTTATAGTGTAATAATTGTCTTCGCAAACATCCTATGAAAACAGAAATACTCTAAGTAAAAGTTCAAACTTGATAACATTTGAAATAAGTTGATTTAGCTAATTAGCATAGATTGATTAGTGGTGGCAAGCTTTTTATGAATCAAATAGTCAAAAGATATACAATTGGTCTCCACAAATTCTCTTAAATAACCCTAATTAAAGACAGAAATGAAGATCGAAATACAGTTCAGCATAAACGATTAGATGTTCTAAATCAACGCAACGCCAAATATACAGAGGTATACCTCTTTTTTTTCTCTCTTTATTTTTTTAGAATAATAATCATTTCTGGTTCATTTAACAGAATTTATTGAATGTGTGGAGTGGCTTATTGTACATTATGTGAGGATCTGACCCATACATCACTAATGTGAACATGGGTTGTGTGGTGGTACAGCACCTGCTACAATCATATCATGTTTTACACGGAGACATATGGGTCAGATTTTCAGAAAATGTACAATTGTCCTTCACCAATCTTCTCAAATAACCCAAATTTCAGACGAAAATAAAGTTCAAAATACAGTTTAACCTAACCAAACAGATTGCTACAATCAATGCAATGCCGAATATACTCGAATTTATCTAGTATTGGCCAAATTGCAGACTAATTTAGCAGAATTTCCTAAATGTGTAGAGCTGCCAATTGTACATTTTCTGAAAATCTGATGGTGTAAACATGTAACTGATCACAGTGTGCCTAGACAGTGTACCAGGATGCTGCTATACAACACTAGGGTCAGATCTTCAGAAAATGTACAATTGGCAGCTCTACACATTTAGTAAATTCTGCTAAATTAAGCTGAAAAATGATGAATACCGGGTGTATCTGAGTATATTTGGTATTGCATTGATTTAAAGTACCAGTTCTGTTATGTTAAACTGCATTTTGAAGCTTATTTTTTGTCTTAAATGTGGGTTATTTGAGAGGATTGGTGAAGGCCAATTGTACATTTTCCGAAGATCTGATCCACTAAGGCTATCTCCGGGGCTCTTGACACATTATGTCCAATACTGGGTTCACTTCACCAATGAATGAATCCTTTAGTTAAGACTACTCAAAATGGCTACATGCTTCTGAAAAGGTCTTCCAGCGTGCATAGTTATTTACATTTATTTTATTTTAAAACATTTCTTATTGGCCAGTTTTAAACAAGATGTATCAAGGTAGGTAGATAGTCGCTTTCATATCGAGTATCCCGGTTGTCTTGGTGGTGATGTTATTTTGGGTTGGAAACAAATCCCTAATTAATGGTTTCAATTCAGTTTTAAACAAATCTTTTACAAAAGGTAAAACTATATATATAACTTATATATCTGGTTGTTCATGCGTTGCCATTTTAAAAATTAAACTACAAAATAGAACAATTTAGATAAAGTTACATAGAGATAATTCAACTTTTATACCCACTTAAGCACTCTTTAACACAGAATAAACCCAAGTCACCTTCCCCTCCGTCAATTCCGTCTGTCACCGTCTCATATCAATTACCACATTCTGATTCATTTCTGAACATTTAAAACATTAAACCACCAAATCTAAAAGTCGTGATAACAAATAAAAACTATTTTTTAAAGAAAGATTTCTATATTTTGACTGAACTTACAAGTATTTAAACATACGACTATAAACGCCCTTCTACTATTAAATAATTCAAAAGTTAAACTTGATAAAAGTTGAAATTCAACAAATGTACAAGTTGTCAAGGTCGGCCCCAGACACAAGGTCACGGCGAGGCGTCTGAGTGACCTAGAAGCAGGACAGTGACAAGGTCACACATAAGGGAAGCATATAATGTGTACTTACCAAATATTTCGCCTCCACTGGCGTACTCCGTAACTAAATACAACATCCTTTCCGTCTCCATAACCTAGCAAGGGGAAAGAGAAACAATGTATCGGTTATTCACTTCAACTTCTCTACATTTCACACATCAAATGGAACCAGGAGCTTTTTCTCTATAACCTAGCAAGGCGGCGGGGGGAGGGGGGGGGGAGAAAATAAAATGTATCAAGTATTTCCATAAAACATACATATTTAACATGAAAATGTACATATATTCTTTCGACCCTAGACTTGGGGCTAAGGAGTCATGTAATACTTATATTAGCCTACTCTCTTCCTAATCTTGTCTGTTTCCATAACCTAGTGGGGTGTGTGTGGGGGGGGGGGGATCAAATGTATCAGTTATCTCAGTCTCAGACTTTTTAAGGACGTTCAAGGCCAGGGATGTAGTTTTTCAAGGACATAAGGTAAGATTTTCGGAAAATGCACAATTGGCAGCTGTACACATTCAGCTAATTCTGTTAAATTAGGCTGAAAAATGGTCAATACTAGGTAAATTCGAGTATATTTTGCATTGCATTGATTCTAGCAATCTTTTTGGTCCGATTGAACTGTATTTTGAACTTTATTTTCGTCTGAAATTTGGGTTATTTGAGAGAATTGGTGAAGGATAATTGTTCACTTTCTGTCAATTTCACACATGAGAAACCCTGGATTCTTCCCAATTTTCCCGATGATTTTTCTTCTTCTGTAAACAGCCAGTTTTGAAATAGATTTTAAATAAAGTTCTATTACTTTCCAGGCATTGCCTTCCAGGACTTTCAGGAATGTTTGTACCTGTAACTGGATCTGGTGCTAATTGTACCTGAGTATGTTTGACATTCTTCAACTGCTGGAGGCTTCAAACACGAAAGATGTTTTTTATTAGGGAGGTTCCGCAAGCAATCCTATCTCAATTACGTAACCGTATACGTATATCTTTTTAGTGAATTACGTCGCATTTTTATGCGTACAAAATAAATAGTGAGATGAAACATTTTGCTTGGCGTTACATTTCCCCCGCCATGTTTTGCTAAACCTGTTTCTTCGTATTACCGTATGTATATCAGTTTAACGTTTACGTATAGGTTCGACTTGCTGAACCTCCCTAAAATGCACTTGTCAATTTCAACTCTCACCCCCAACCCCCGGGGGTATGGGGGAACATCCTGGGCATTCTGGGAAATAGGATGAAATGAACGACACACACACACACACACACACACACACACACACACACACACACACACACACACACCAGCGCAAGAAATTTGTGTAAATTCCCCGACCCCGGGGCACATTTTTTACATTATTATTGCAAATAAAAATCATAAAGAAATATAAACCCTGATAGACATTCCCCACCCCGGGAAATGTCATTTATACTGCGGTAAACTACGGGAAATCCCCGCCTGGCATATCCCATGGGATGGGTGGGGGAGGGTGACAAGCGCATTAACTGCCCACCGCTTGGGATACAATAGAAATATCGGGAACCTACATGTATGTATAAAGTAACCAGTAAATAGCTTCCAATTGTCAGCGTAGTGACTGTGATAATGTGTCAAATTGCCCAGTAAATGCATTTCCTTGAAGCTTCAAACATTTGTTATATTTAAGATTGGTGACAATTTGGCCTATAGTACCATCAGGTCAGCGTACTGCGGATATATACAGATAGTAACCACATATAGCGGCTAAAAACATATTGTTTATTCTCCATGTATACTGTGAGAAATTCCTTTCTAAATCTGGACTCTTTGTTAAGGCAAGCATCTATGAACCAGCATTCTTACGCTCTGAGAATATCTTTAAATATAACAATCAGAATCGCTACACAAAGCGACATTTTTTTTTTTATGAAATCCACCAAACTGTGGCCCAGACAGTAAGACACAGACAGTAAGACACACCTAGTATCATGGCCTGACAGGGTGAATGTATCCAAGATGGCGTTAGGTCGAGATAAACGAATGGAAACACTAATGGTTCCAAGCTAACTCATCTTTTTTTCTAATTTATTTGATTTAAAATTAATAAGATATTGTCCAAGAAATAAAGCCCCCCCCCCCCCTCCACACACACACCTCACCAACTCATACATATAGGCATGAAGGTGGGATCATGGCAAACATACTGACATATTAGTTTGTTGTAACAGCTGAGCATGCATCTTTTTAAACATGGGAAATGTGCTTTTTGACAGTTCCGGGTTAGGAAAACCCGTTTTCCTGCTTTTATAAGTTTTTTTTTTGTCAAAAAAAAGAAAGAAATGAAAACATGTTAAAAAAAACCCCAGGTATGGTCATTTTTTTTTTTTTTTAGGTAGGGGAAGGTTTTTCTAGGTAGAGGGGGAGGGGGGGGGGGGGTAAATCGGAAACACCTATTTTTTTCTTGGCCTAATAGCTGAGAATGCATGTTCAAAGATAGAATAGAAACAATGGACTTACCTGATATAACCTAACTATATGTGGATGCCGTAGTAACTTCATTATTTGTATTTCCCGGAAAATCTTCTTTAGATTATCTTCGTCTAACTGCGTTTTATCTATAATTTTTATGGCCACCTGAAAAGAGAAAAGAGAGGAACATTTAAGTAAAAATTCATGTTTAAAATGTTGGATGATAGCATTGAACACAAACAATTAATAAACAATTAATGAATTCTCGTGGGGATAGGTTTCGTCTTGTATAGATTTGCAAAGAGAGTCAACACTGCTCCTATTCAGACCAGGCTTATATTCAAACCCCAGCTTCTATTCTAACCAGGCTTATATTCACACCCCAGCTTCTATTCCAACCAGGCTTATATTCACACTCCAGCTTGTATTCAGACCAGGCTTATATTCACACCCCAGCTTCTATTCCAACCAGGCTTATATTCACACCCCAGCTTCTATTCCAACCAGGCTTATATTCAAACCCCAGCTTCTATTCTAACCAGGCTTATATTCACACCCCAGCTTCTATTCAGTCCAGGCTTAAATTCACACCCAGCTTCTATTCAGACCAGGCTTATATTCACACCCTAGCTTCTATTCAGACCAGGCTTATATTCACACCCCAGCTTCTATTCAGACCAGGCTTATATTCACACCCCAGCTTCTATTCAGACCAGGCTTATATTCACACCCCAGCTTCTATTCTAACCAGGCTTATATTCACACCCCAGCTTCTATTCCAACCAGGCTTATATTCACACTCCAGCTTGTATTCAGACCAGGCTTATATTCACACCCCAGCTTCTATTCCAACCAGGCTTATATTCACACCCCAGCTTCTATTCCAACCAGGCTTATATTCAAACCCCAGCTTCTATTCTAACCAGGCTTATATTCACACCCAGCTTCTATTCAGACCAGGCTTATATTCACACCCCAGCTTCTATTCCAACCAGGCTTATATTCACACCCCAGCTTCTATTCAGACCAGGCTTATATTCACACCCCAGCTTCTATTCAGACCAGGCTTATATTCACACCCCAGCTTCTATTCCAACCAGGCTTATATTCACACCCCAGCTTCTATTCAGACCAGGCTTATATTCACACCCCAGCTTCTATTCAGACCAGGCTTATATTCACACCCCAGCTTCTATTCAGTCCAGGCTTATATTCACACCCCAGCTTCTATTCAGTCCAGGCTTATATTCACACCCAAGCTTCTATTCCAACCAGGCTTATATTCACACCCCAGCTTCTATTCAGACCAGGCTTACATTCACACCCCAGCTTCTATTCAGACCAGGCTTATATTCACACCCCAGCTTACATTCAGACCAGGCTTATATTCACACCCCAGCTTATATTCAGACCAGGCTTATATTCACACCCCAGCTTCTATTCAGACCAGGCTTATATTCACACCCCAGCTTCTATTCAGACCAGGCTTATATTCACACCCAGCTTCTATTCAGACCAGGCTTATATTCACACCCCAGCTGCTATTCAGACCAGGCTTATATTCACACCCCAGCTTCTATTCAGACCAGGCTTATATTCACACCCCAGCTTCTATTCAGACCAGGCTTATATTCGGACAATACTTCACAAATATATTTGGACAATACTTAACCTCACCGATTGTCATGATTTGAACTATGCATCGGTGTTGGTTTTGAAATATATGTATTGTTCTCACCTTGTAGGTTATGTACAGTTATTATAACGATTATTATATTGATTTTCTATTTTTTCTATGAGATAAACTTTGATTTGTAAGAGTCAGCGACGACAGATATAGTGTATTTGTTACATAATGTTTTTGCTGAATACAAATATTTAAATACAAATAATTATATTGATAATTCACAGCCAGCTTTTATTCAAGGAAATACTGTAGAGAATGTGTGAATACGGTATGATGCAGTGGCCATGCTATGAGTGGTGAGGAGAGAATGAGGGCACTCTGACATAACGGCTACAGCAGGGGGACAAGGTTCAGTAACTGTACCTAGTCCCCTCCCCTCACTCAACCAGGCCATCGTTACACTTGTAGGGTCAGATTGTCAGAAAATGTACAATTGGCAGCTCTACACATTTAGTAAATACTGCTAAATTAGGCTGAAATTTGGTCAATACTAGGTAAATTCGAGTATATTTGGCATTGCATTGATTCTAGCAATCTGTTTGGTTATGTTGAACTGTATTTTGAACTTTATTTTCGTCTGAAATGTGGGCTATTTGAGAAGATTGGCGAAGTTGAATTGTACATTTTCTGAAAATCTGACCCACTGTAAGCAACGCTAGTATCCTCCTATTGTGTTTAATGTATTTCCTTTACATCAACGTATCCTATGTAATCTGCCCTACTCCCACTCACTCCGGGAGCGCCATCATACTCCAATATCAATGTTACAGTCTAGGCCCAAAGTTGAGAGAGTCCCTTCAAACGAAGGGAAAGCCTCTCGCCTCAAACCGCAAAGAGTCATTATAATTCCATTAAGACCACAAAATGTCATTATATTCCCATTAAAACGCCGAGTTCTAGGCCAGGAAACCGATTAGCGAAATAGGCTGTCATACCATTCTTATCTGATCTGAGGGTTTGGACCTAGAGTGGTTACTCTGATTAATTTAACCATTAATGATTATTCATTTTATATTACATTATGTTATTGACAAAAGAAACTTATCATTATTTCTGAGAATTATTAGCATAAAAAGATCTACTGCGCTTGATTTTTATTTTATAATAATGTATTAGAAAACCTTAATTAACATAGCAGTGTACCACCTTCGTCTATGACAACTGTGGACTTGTTCACTGCAAAATTTTAATGTAACACCATCAGAAAGCTTGCAAACCTCCCTTTGCTGGAGTCATGTTTTCTGCCAGTGACATGATCGAAAATAAATGTATCTTAATCTTAATTACATGATAATTTACTCTCATTCTTGTGTAGTTTATTTTGCTACCTGGAAGACATATATTTGGACTTTCTGCACATTTTGTTGTATTTTTGCGGGTATTTTCTATATAATATGTTGTAACGGGTAAATAACAACTAAAATGTGTTTAATTTTAGATTTTGTAGTTATTCACTTAACAGTTCAAAATCAGCACAGGATGTTTGTTGATAATATGTTATAGGTAGATAGGATAAGTTTGTATCCTTCGCTGAAATTGGCTTTCACGTATTTGTATTGAAGTCAAATGAGCAACATCAAGCGATAAGTGAAACCACTTCAGCAAAGGATTTCGGTGATGACTAAATCATAATGTGGACTTTTATGGAAAAAGGGAAATATATAAAAACTCCACAAAAATAGGAAATCCTGGAAGGAAAGAAGGGAAATCCCGAGGGGAAAACGGCATCCGGCATGGGGAAAATTAACGCTTATTTTCATTATTTTGTTAGGGGGGATTTATCCTTCACAAGTATGGGTGGGGAAAAACAGAACCAAAAGTAGAAAATCTTTACTTTTTAAATGTCAACTGAACTTTAAAATGTGGACAAATATTCGTTCATGAGATAATATATGTATTAAATCGATCCCAGCATGCACTGTTACGGACATGCGCAATGCCCTTATTCAGGAGGTGATGTGTTGTAGTGTGAACAAAGTTGAAACATTTGAAACATAAGATTAGTAGGTTATGGTGGACCATATCTGGAGCAGAATAAAGCGTAGTGGTTAGAGTGAATGATGGTCTGTACAGGCCCAGGCTTACACTGCACGTCCAAGGTCAATGCTCAAGTCTCAAGCCTGTATAGGGACTTGGTAGTGAACATATACAATTACATTTCCAAACTAAACTTTATACAATAACATTTATTTATTTATTTTATTCATTTCATCCTCTGATGAAGGCAAATAAATGGTGAAACGTGCAATAAACATGCAACTATAATTTCAGCACAAGGTTATCATCCATTGAGTTGAGTTCCATATGATTTTTTTATATTTGTTTTTTAATCTAATTTTTATTTTTATCTAATTATCTAACTAATTATTTAATGGGGTCGCTAAATGAAATAATCTGAGATTCGTACAATATAAAATAGGTTGATAAATTCCCACTAAAATCAATTAACTGTTTTCAGGACTCCCAGTGACATTTATTAAAACAAAAGGATTTTTTTTTATGAGTTTTTTTCTTAAAAAACAAATGTTTTCATTAAAATGTTATTTCCCGCCCGCCCGCCCCCCCCCCCCCCCCCCAAAAAAAACGTATTTGCTCTAAAATTTTATGAAAAAATGGTTTCCCTTGAGAGGCCTTCATTTATTTTCTTAAACAAATACGGTGAATTTGGCCCTGTATGATTAAGATAAAGATAAGAAAATCTTTTATTTGTCAGATAGTTTGATTCCGGCCGCGCGTAACTGGGACATATGTCCCATAAACTGACTGCAAACACGTTTAACTGAAATTAGAGCCGCAACAACCGGTAAATTAGTGGTAGTCATTTAGACGGGTCAGATTTTCAGATAATGTATAATTCAACTTCGCTCAAATAACCCAAATTTCAGACAAAAATAAAGTTCAAAATACAGTTCAACCTAACCAAAGAGATTGCTAGAATCAATGCAATGCCAAATATACTCGAATTTACCCAGTATTGACCAAATTGCAGCCTAATTTAGCACAATGTATTTCATTTTCTGAAAATCTGACCAAATATAGATTGGAAAGAGGGACAAATTGGTACAATACTACCCAGAGCCCACCTTAGTATGGGCTCAGTCATGGCCCACATCTGGACTAGGGTTTGAATGAGGAGAAATTTCACCTCATTTTATATTTTATATTTTTGAACGTTTATTAAAACACCCTATAAATACAAGCTAAACCTCGTAGTTTTGAGAGTTCACTGTTCTTCGCTTCGTTTATTAATTATTTGCTTTGTTTAAACTGGGTTTACATGACCCATGATTGAGGTTTTTCACAAGGCCCAGGGTGGAATTTCTCGGTGAAAATGGGACTGGACAGACATTGCAAGGTTATTCGCCCGTTGCCCATTAATGAACCTCAATGTCATAATTATGGGTCGTTGCTCAAGCGGGAACAGGTTGTACCCCAATGTCTTAACATGCGTTTATCCACGAGGCCCAGGCTGGAATGTCTCAGTTTTTCCACAAAAAGAATATGAATATGACTTTGAAATGGGGGATGAGGCAAGTGAATATGGACGAAATAGATGATTATAACAGATAGGATGTGTGTCCTCAGTTAGGTCCAGACACCCACATTCCTCGATTCCACATACAGCGATAAGTTTAACTGCAAGGCTAAGACTAAGGCTAAAGTGTTAATCACCCCCCCTGAGACTTAGGTGACCAAAACTGCCTTCTGAACCTGACTGTCCTGAAATGTGTTTGACAGTTTGAATGGACTAGTTTTAACGATTATTATAAATCTGTACTTTACCTAAGTCTGTGGGGAGGAGAGTTATTGTATTCTGAAACTTGATGCTTAATTGGATATTTTTGGAGATGTTATATTGAAGTTTTCCCAACTGTGTTAACTTGGTTGAATCATAAGTATGAATAACTGCTGTTGTTTAAGTTAGTATATTTCTGTTTGTATAATGCTAGGCAATGTAAGAAAACATTGACCACGTCGACACGCGTCTTTATTATTATGATTAAATGTATGGCCTTTGTAAAGAAAAAGAAAAAGAAAAAGGGGACTGAACACAAATTGTCATTCAAAGTCATTTACCCTCTGCCCAAAACCTCAATGTTATATTATTGGTCATCTGCTCAAGCAAGAACAGGTCAATTATTTCACCCCTCTTGGGAGTTGCCCATACCTTCAGCATTGTATCTCCCGCTCAGTGGGAGCGGGTGATAACATGAAAATTACCACGCCCCCGACTGATACAACAACATTTTGACATTTGATTTTGCTCATATTATCGCCCCACACGATCGTTTTACCGATTTTCTCTGGAAATGATAAAGCTAGGAACTTAAATCAAAAGTTTCATTCATTAAAACGATGTACGGGGTGAAATACATATGGAATCAACCACGGGTTTGGTCAGCTGAATTTTTATTCATCTCGGTTGCGGAGGGAGACCTCGGGGCTACGCTACGCTCCACCCCCTCTGTCTCCCCCCGCAACCTCGATGGATAAAAATTCAACTGACCAAACCCGTGGTTGATTCCATCTATTGATCTAACCGATCCCATGAGTACATAAAGACCACCCGCTATTAAGACCTATTTCTCTCAGTCCCCAAATTGCTTCTCTCTTATTAGATTGGCCCCTCTAATCTAATAATTTTGAGAGTTTGAGAGGACTTACCCATTAGGTAGTAAGTTGAATTAAAATTATGATATCTTCGAGGCCACTCGAGGGGTTGCAGGGAATCCTAGAGAGTTGGCGAGAAGATATCTACAATAATAATCTAATGGTCTCAATAGAGAGGTTCCACTGTATACATTAATCTATCGGTGTATGATGTTTTCCCAGACTGTATCAGGGCTAGTTCATTATCTGTGGGGAGGGGGGGGGGTAATAATAATAACAGATTTTTATTTCCAAGTCACATTTACAGCAGTGTAATGTTAAATTAAATTACAATGAATTATGGAAATAGGAATGGTCTCTGCAAAGCTCACAGCTCTTCCAAGCAT
>OW804102.1:58063390-58089396 GCA_942159475.1 Sthenelais limicola | reverse complement strand
GTCCCCTCAATGTCAGCCATTAATCTTTTAATATCCACCTTCCGTCATGAGGTTTCCTTCCCCAGTTATTACAGTGTATTCTACCCAACGTGTTCCCAGGCACAGCGCGGGGCGGACCCTGGCTAATGTCATATCATCAACCACAGGTGGAGTAGGTCTTATATGGGTCAGATTTTCAGAAAATGTACAATTGGCAGTTCTACACATTTAGGACATTCTCCTAAATTAGGGCTGAACAATGGTGAATACCGGGTATATCTGAGTATATTTGGTATCCCATTGATTCAAGGTATAAGTTCTGTTATGTTAAAATGCATTTTGAAGCTCATTTTTGTCTTAAATGTGGACTATTTGAGAGGATTCGTGACGGCGAATTGTACATTTTCTCAGAATCTGACCCATATGGGGCAGAACATGTACAATTGGTAGCTCTACACATTTAGTCAATTCTACTGAATTACATACCAAACTCTAAAGTAAGCTTGGAATATTGTGTGGGGGGAGGGTGAATGATAAGACAGTCAGGATCAGATAAGAATGGTATGTCAGTGATCGGACGCCTACTTCGCTAATCGGTATCCTAGCCTAGGACGAGGCGTTCTAATGGGAATATAATGCAATTTTGCAATCTTAATGTAATTACAAAGGCACTGTGCAGTTTGAGGCAAGAGGCTTTCCCTCCGTTTGAAGGGACTCTCTCATCTTTGGGCCTAGACTGAAGGCAGGAGGAGCTGTCCCTCGACCAAGCACAATTCATGATCCAGCTGTTGTTTCACGAGGAGATAAAGATTTCTAGTGATTTAATGGCATTCCTTCTGCCAAACATGATCATTTGCAGTGTAAGACCTGGGGTTTGCAGTGTCCGGAATCTGGGTCAGGCAGCGGGGGCCGGCAGCGCACGCAGCAGCAGACGCCGGTGATGCTCCACTCACTTCCGGGTGCAAAAAGGGTCACGGCTACAGCTATGACGTCACGAGGACGGGGAGTGATGGGAGAATCTTCTCCACTCACCTCGGCACAAGGGGCTTCTACATCCTTCTAGCATAGATCTATGCTTCTAGATACATCAACATACATGTGGGTCAGATTTTCACAAAAAGTACAATTGGCAGCTGTACACATTTAGTAAATTCTGGTAAATTAGGCTGGAATTTGGTCAATATTAGTTCAATACGAGAGTATTTGTCATTGCATTGATTTCTAGCAATCTGTTTGGTTTGGTTGAACTGTATTTTGAACTTTATTTTTCGCCTGGAATGTGGGCTATTTGAGAGGATTGGTGAAGTTGAAATGTTCATTTTCTGAAAATCTGACTCATGTGTGATGTGTTTCAGGAAAATGAGTCACAAGTCGCCAACAAATGGATTTTGAGATATCATCACATTTGAAAAGATGAGATCCAGCCGATTCTACTGATAGTAAACAGTTGGACATCTAAGAAGTTCTTCTATATTTTAAGCTTGATATTTTTATTTTGAAAAGAATTGTAGTATTTCTGAGTGCGCAATTGCCAGTAAAGTAACTAAATATACTCCATGTCAAGGCAATCAAAACACGAGGATATATTTAATAGAATATTCTGAACTTCGACACATATTCAAAATGTTGCTTAACAATGGGGGAAAATCCTTCAAACAATTGTTTTTATGCCTATATGATCTGTTACTTACAGGATGTTTATGCTTTCCTATTTTCTATTAGCTTAATTAATTGTCTAAATCTAAATGGGTTTTAATCAAATGTTCATTTGTACAAGCTCTGATATTATTGAAAGCATTTTTGCAATTTTCGATAAAAACATTACAAAATATGTTTTTCTTTACAAATCAGAATTTCACAGAACTAGATTCTGTTGATTTTCTCAGAATTTTCGAATTCGCTTATATTTCCCAGCAGGGAATTTTTTGGAAGCACTTTCCCTGTTTCCCCTGTCCGTGATAACCCTGGAAAAGGGGGGTTATGGACCTCTAGCCTTCTACGGACCTCCTGCCTTTTCCAATCACTCTATTCCGATAAAACTAACTCTAAATGGATCATAAACAAAATAATGTGCCAGACCACCACAACCCGAGCTAGGGTAGGGCTGGTATGATTAATATGTAACATGGTACATATAAACAACTGTTATAACGGATCCAGGCAACAGACACCAGCAGCACACAAAGTATTCTGTGGTTGAGAACTTATTGTCTCATATTTCACGGTTGAGTCAATGGCTCCATCCCCAGCCCACTCCCTACTCCCACCCCCCACCCGCCACCCCCACACCCGCCCAACAATCGGATCCTTCCCACCCTACACTCCTATATGGGTCAGATTTTCAAAAAAATGTACAATTCGCCTTTACTAATGCTCTCAAATAACCCACATTTAAGACAAAAATAAGCTTCAAAATGCAGTTTAACATAAGAGAACTGATACTTTGAATCAATGCTATACCAAATTTACTCAGATATACCCGGTATTCTTCATTTTTCAGCCTAATTTAGCAGAATTTCCTCAATGTGTAGCGCTGCCAATTGTACATTTTCTGAAAATCTGACCCATATACAGTCATGTCACCACATGAGCACGTATGTCTCATACAACCTGGTGATAGATAGATACGGTAGTTACAGGATAGATATATAGTTGGATAGATAGATTCAGATAAATAAATCCTTTATTGCGTCTAAAACGTACAATGGGTAGACTGCAATTTGGTCAATACTAGGTCAATTCGAGTATATTCGGCATTGCATTGATTCTAGCAATCTGTTTGGTTAGGTTGAACTGTATTTTGAACTTTATTTTCGTCTAAAATTTGGGTTATTTGAGAAGATTGGTGAAGACGAATTGTACATTTTCTGAAAATCTGACCCATATATCCTTACACACTAGTCCTGTCTTCTTATCGTGGAAATACAGTACATCACTGTTCAAGTGTTGTAATATTAACATTTGTATAAACCTCTGGCCGCTGATGGACTGGGTGTGTGTGTGTGTGTGGTGGTGGTGGGGGGGGGGGGGGGGGGTTAGAGGGGTGCGGAGTTTCCTTGGTTACCCAGGAATGTACACAATGGTAGACCGTAGATAGATCTACTTATTGTCACACATCGTGACAAATTAACAATTCTACTAATTTATGATATTTAATAAAAAAAAGAAATCTCTAAATAAGGTATTCGCCGCTTTAGGGATTCGAATTTTAAAACTTAATTCTAATAATTCATTAGTTTTGTGAAGCCCCCCCCCCCCCCTAACGGTTCCTTCTTAATTAATTGAAAGTATTTTAATAAGTAGAACCTTGTTCTGCAAAAATCTAACCGGGCGATCTATATATTTTCCATTAATCTGTTTTGTTGTAGTACAGAATTATCCCTGAAATGTTCTCATTCATTGAACTCTGCTGTATACCTTGGACCATCTTTTAGCGTTGGTTTAAAGTGGTATAATTGTGTGTATAGGATGAACCCACGTGTTTCCCACAAACATGGCCGGTGCCCGCACCCAGTGGCGCACCCGGGCGGCCCGTAGAGGAGACAGTGACGTCATCACCACCAGAATGCGCCAACTCAGCTTTTGGGAAGCGGGCGGTGTGTGGGGGCGAGGGGTGGCGGGGAGGGGGGGGTGGGGTGAGGGCGAGGGGTGGAGGGACGGTGTGTGGGGGCGAGGGGTGGTGGTGGTGGGGGTGGGTGGAGTAATAGGAAGATTGTACCTTTTTACTCGTTCCTCGTCACTCGCCCCCTCCCACCCGTTATGTCTCTTTCCTTTCTCCCTCCCCTTCTGTCCTGTTCTCCTCTCAATCCTTTTCTCTCCCCCTCTCTCAAACCCTTTCTCTCCCCTTTCCCCCTCCCTCGCTCTTTTCCTTTCTCAGTTTCCCTCTTTTCTCAATCTCTTTCTCCCTCCTTCGCTCTCTCCCTTCCCACCCCAACTCCCTCAGACACACACTTCTCCTCTCTAAAACGTACAATACACATGTCAAGTCTCCCAGAGGATGTCCTTAAAGCCTGGGCTCCACTGCCCATTACTTCTCCCGCTACTACTCCCGTTTCTTTAGTCCCGCTACTTTTAGTAGCGGTAAGCAGCCGCTTTAATTCAAACATATTTGATTTGAAACGGTTACTTCCCGTTACTTCTTAAGTAGCGAGACCAAATAAACGGGAGTAGTAGCGGGAGAAATAGCGGGGCAGTGGAACCCAGGCTTTATATGTATTGATGTGTTCCCCCAGAATATGGGTCAGATTTTCAGGAAATGTACAATTGGCAGCTGTACATATTTAGTAAATTCTACTAAATTAGGCTTCAATTTGGACAATACTAGGTAAATTCGAGAATATTCGGCATTGCATTGATTCTAGCAATCGGTTTGCTTAGGTTGAACTGTATTTTGAACTTTATTTTCGTCTGAAATTTGGGTTATTTGAGAAGATTGGCGAAGTTGAATTGTACATTCAATTTATACTGCCCTGACTGGTTTTTTTTGTTTTTTTTTTCAGTTTATTTTATTTATTTATATGTTGAACTGTATTTTGAACCAGAAATTGAAATCATCTGAAATTTGGGTTTTTTGAGAAGATTGGCAAAGTTGAATTGTACATTTTCTGAAAATCTAACCCATATATTAGGTTGCTAGCAGCAGGAGTGAGTATTTCCCTTAAACCTGTCACCAACTGTATAATGATGTTTGTATTTAGGCGATGGCTTTGCGACGGTAGGAAATGAGACAAAGTCGCTGCTCGCGATAATGTCTCCGTTTAAGATATTCAAAAGAAAGTTAATGGATCAATCTCCTGCTGTATGATAATGGAAATAATGGACAACTTCACATATCATCAATATGAAAAACATTTATTTCAAAAAGAAAAGATGAAAGAATTGTTTTCCCTAAACCTGTCCATTTCTTATTACTTAATTATGAAATCCTACTATCTTGACATACAACTCCCATAATTCAATGTAAATCATGATTTAAAATGGCGGACATGCAAATGCCCTATTGACCATGTGTATATAAGAGTACCTACAAGTGCTGCTATTACAGCCCCCCCCCCCCCCGCCTCAGGCCCGTCCCCCCTATATTATTGACATTCCCCCCCGTCAGGTCCCGCCCCTCCCCCACCCCCTGTACTATTGACACCTCCCCCACACTTGACTCCTACACCTTACTACACGCTTAGAGTAAAACATACGGAACTAAACAAACTTCACCCCCGTGCAATATCAACATCATATCGCACGCTGCGTGCTAACAGGTGCCTGCACTGCATACTATTAGTAAAGCTTGAAAACAGTGACAAAATGCTCAAACTGACAAGAATGTTTAAAACCATTTCTTTTTTATTCAATCATGTTAACTTTTCTTTATAGACACTGTCATTCATTTTTTTTATATTATATTTCATCCATCTGTTCGGCTATATAAGTTATAACTGAGTGTTATAGGATTTGGAAATAAGATATGATCACGCTTTACATATCAGTAAAGCGAAAAAAGTTGTCAGAATATATACAATAGAGGATTTGCACGTACACCATCTTGGATCTTGATTAGCAAGGAATTATGGGAGTTGTACCATCCCAGCATGCAATGTAACAGACATGCGCAGTGGCACATACAACTCCCTTTATTCCAACATTGTCTAAAAAATTCCAAATCGTAACTCCGATCCGATCGTACTTAAATGGCTCAAATTGAAGTTCAAAATAAAGTTCAAGAAAACCGAACCAAATTCTGTCATCAATGCAATACCAAATATACTCAGATATACCTAGTATTTATCATTTTGAGAGTAATTTAGTAACATTTACTCAATATTAAAACTGCCGATTGTACATTTTCTGACACCCCGCTCTTTACTATATGTGTGAACACAAGGTGCCAATGTATATTTACACAATATATTTGGCGTCAAGAAAGGTTTTAGAACCACGCCCTTGTTGAAGAATGTATAGTAAACTTGGGGGAAGAGGTGGGGCGAGGGGGGGGGTTAGAGGTGGGGCGAGGAGGGAGGGGGTAGAGGTGGGGGGGGGGGGGAGGTAACAGCCTTTTACAATCCACCTTCATCCTCACTCAACATAATAAGTATTTCATTATTTTACCTTATTTTACTTTAGAGAATATGTCTCCGTGCATACGTACATCTGCTGCACACCCTACCCTACCTAAATCAGGGAAAGTGGGAGAGAGAGGAGAAGGGGGAGGGAGAGAAGGAGGGGGAGAGGGAGAGGGAAAGGAGAGCGAGAGGGAGAGAGGGAGGGAGAAAGAGGGAAAAAGAGAGAGAGGGTAAAGAGAGAGAGGGTAAGTGGGGGAGTCTAAGAGAGAGAGGAGGAGGAGGAGAAGATGGAGGGCGAGAGAGAGAGAGGGGGAGCGAGAGAGAGAGTGAGAGAGTGAGAGTCGAAGAGAGAGAGAGGGGGAGCGAGAGAGAGAGAGAGGGAGAGTCGAAGAGAGAGAGAGGGGAGAGAATGGTGGGGATGGGGCATAGAGGGATAGACATTATTCTTCTAAACCATTTTGTTTTAATTGTGGGTTAAAAACTCCAGAAATCCTTCTCTGCTCTATGTGCTAAAAATATCTGAAACCTCTTTCAGGAATTCAAACTGGGCTGCTCTGTATAATTTCAAAGCATTACAAATCAGCTATCCCCCAGAAATATATAATTCACGGATGAATTCACCAAACTCCACAATAATGCCACAAATAGAACATATCTTGATGTCACATCTAAACGCTTCTGAGTGTGAATGGTGTGAATAGAATCTCTATTAAAATATTCATTATTCATTATAGACTGAGGACCCCCTATTCGTCTTCATCTCCCGCCATTATAATTGTGATTTCAATGTTTTATTGTTGAGTGTCGGTATTGAGATGATATGACAGATGGAGGAGTGGTGAAAGAGTGGTGGTAGAGTGGTGGTGGTGGTGGTTTTGGCCTGGTTGCGTGTTACCATTAGGTGCGTGGGCTGGGACGAGGGAAGGGGGCTATAGATTATTGCTGGACGTATTGATTAGTGTGTATTGAACACTGATGGGGGGGGGGGCAGTGGGGGGTGACAGACAGGGAGGTGAGAGAGTGAATGAGGGAGAGGGTAGGGGGAGAAAGGGGTATAGAGTGACAGAAGGAGGGGGAGGTGGAGAGAGTAAAAAAAAAGAGGTGGAGAGAGTGCAAGAGAGAGATGGAGAGAGGAGAGAGAGAGAGAGATGGAGAAAGAGGGGAGAGGGAGAGAACGAGAGAGAGAGAGAGAGAGAGAGAGAGGGAGAGACAGAGAGAGGAGAGAGGGGGAGAGAGGGAGAGAGAGGGAGGGAGGGAGAGAGGGAGAGAGAGGGAGAGAGGGAGAGAGGGAGAGACAGGGAGGGAGGGAGAGACAGGGAGGGAGGGAGAGAGGGAGAGAAGGAGGGAGAGAAGGAGGGAGAGAGGGAGAGCGAGAGGGAGAGAGAGGGAGAGAGAGGGAGAGAGAAAGAGGGGGGAGAGAGAGAACGAGGAGAGAAGAAGAAAGCAGAGGAAGGAGACAAGGGAAAAAGACCTGAGAAGAAGCCATAATATGACATATGATCTTATATTAATGCATGTATAAATATCGATTATGGAAACTGTTGTGTCTCTTTAGCCACAAAAGAGTCCCTCAACCATATCCACATAAACAACAAAGATGACAACTATTTCCTCTACTTTTATCAAAAATTAATTGTCACGCGGTCACGCATAACATATCAATCTAAAAGTACGAGCGATAATGGGGGACGACTGAGGGCAAAAATCTAGAATAAGGGCAAAAATCTACAAGAAAGTAGAGAAAAATTAGATTTTAAAATATTGAGTTTTATGGTTGTTTTCCAATATGATGTTGTGAATCCTGAATACTGAGTTAAGTAATGGTGGGGAACTGCGCAGCACAATGTACGGGTAAAGAATTATATGGGTCAGAGTTTCAGAAAATGTACAATTCGCCTTCACCAATCCACTCAACTGACCCACATTTAAGACAAAAATGAGCTTCAAAATGCAGTTTAACATAACAGAACTGATACTTTAAATCAATGCGATACCAAATATGTTCAGATATACCTGGTATTCTTCATTTTTCAGCCTAATTTAGCAGAATTTACTAAATGTGTAGAGCTGCCAATTGTACATTTTCTGAGAATCTGACCCATATATAGGTGTGCACTAAGTTAACCTTTGTTTGAATTTGTTTTTATATGACAGCAATTACTCTTGTTTTATATTGAATTTCATGAGGGTGAAATCGTCAGAAAACGTACAATCCGTCTTCACCAATCCTATCAAATAACGCAAATTTAAGACAAACTCTCAAAATACAGTTCAACCTAACCAAACAAATTGCTAGAATCAATGCAATGCTGAATATACTCGAATTTACCCAGTATTGACTAAATTGCAGCCTAATTTAGCAGATTTTACTAAATGTGTACAGCTGCCAATTGTACATTATCTGAGAATCTGACCCATATAGGTGTGTACTAACTTAACCTTTGTTTGAATTTGTTTTCATCTGACAGCAATTACTCTTGTTTTATATTGAATTTCATGAGGGTGAAATCGTCAGAAAACGTACAATCCGTCTTCACCAATCCTATCAAATAACGCAAATTTAAGACAAAAAATACTCTCAAAATAAAGTTTAACCTAACCAAACAGATTGCTAGAATCAATGCAATGCCGAATATACTCGAATTTACCCAGTGGGTAAATTGGAGCCTAATTGAGTAGAATTTACTAAATGTGTAGAGCTGCCAATTGTACATTTTCTGAAGATCTGACCCATATATAGGTGTGCACTAAGTTAACCTTTGTTTGAAATTGTTTTATTTGACAGTAATTACTCGAGTAATTGTTCCTCATGATATGGAAGCCTTTCTAAAAAGTGAAAATGATCCGGTGTACTTTCTGATGACACTCCGATAGCAGTATCAAATCGCATTATAATGCCTGGTCCCAATTAGACTTGGTCAGCTTATGGGTCAGACTTTCAGAAAATGTACAATTCATCTTCACCAGTCTTCTCAAATAACCCAAATTCTAGACGAAAATAAAGTTCAAAATAAAGTTCAACCTAACCAAACAGATTGCTAGAATCAATGCAATGCCAAATATACTCGAATTTACCTAATATTGACCAAATTGCAGCCTAATTTAGTAGAATTTCCTAAATGTGTAGAGCTGCTAATTGTACATTTTCTCAAAATCTGACCCCATATATTGACTGCCCAGGTCATGAGGTAATGGTGAATAATTATGAAGGAGTTTTGTTATTGTAACTGCCATAATAGATAAGCTACTTAATAGCGACAGTGTGTGTTCTTGAACGACAAAATGCGTTTTTTATTAACAATTGTACTTGTAATTAATGACTTGGCCTGTAAATGGAATAATAAAAAAAAAAAAAAAAAAAAAAGTCCATCTTAAAGAGTCATTCTTCATATAAGGAACTGTAGGGAGTGACTTATCTTGATTTATTTTATTTGCTTTTCCCCTTGATATTTTAATGTAGCTAAACAATTTTTGACTGAATGTTAATAACATGTTTTTAAAAAAATGACCGCCAACGTTACATATAGCGACAATATGATATTGAACCATGAATAATAAGTTTGTTATGATGGAGAATTGTACAGCATCTCACTACCCACCAACGTTACATATAGTGACCCAGTCCCCGGCACGCGTTATTAAACACGCCTTCCAAGCAAATTTTTTAAAGGATTTTATTGCCACTGGTAATATCTGGGACTATGAGAATTATCTATCTGGAATTATGGGACTAATGGTACACAGTATGAAATCTATAGAAACCATGTCATATTCAGCATAGAATATTTTCAATGCTTTAATAATGTCAATTTCCATATGTTATACTTGTTTCCATGACACAAGTCTCCATCTTTCCCATCATGCATTTGGTTTTTATAATCATTTATACAAGCTTTGATATTGGTGAACACATTCTTGCATTTTTTTAAATAAAAATGTTGCAAATATTTGTGTGTCAGATTTCATCAGAATCCATCCCAGGATGCATTGTAACAGACATGCGCAGTGGCACATGCAACTCCCCTATTAGTTGCTAATGCGGCATGATTTTTTCTTTTTATTCATTTAAGGCCAATACAATATTTAAATAGTTCACATGAAAAAACGCACTGTCCACCGTGGACTAATTGAGGCGTTGCCTAATTTCAAGAATTGAGGGAATTTCTAGCAATCTCTAACAAGACCTTCCTAGTATGCTATTTTTAATTTGTGAGAAAACACGTTAATTTAAAAGTGTAAATTATCTATAAATGCCTTTATGTGTAGTTTATTGTTGAGAAGCACGTGGGAAAGTGCCCGGAACTTACTAAGTACGTATTCAACTAGTGTGATACAACGTGCTACCGTAGATCTGGTGGGTGAGAAAACACCAATAATTACATTAACTGATAACATAATGAGCATAATTTATAACTTTTAATTTCCATGAGAACCAAACTGAATTTGGGAGGATATCATCTCATGAAAGGTTAAATAGGGCAAAGTTATATTAAATAAGTTTTTAAGAACATAATACACAGCCTTAGATACAGAGAGGCACAGAAAGAGAGGAGAGTGGGGGAGAGAGAGCGAGAGGGAGAGAGGGGGGAGAGAAAAGAGGGGGAGAGAGAAAGGGGGAGAGAGAAAGGGAGAGAGAGAGGGGGGGGGGGGGAGAGGGAGAGAGGAGAGAAAGGAGAAAGACGATGAGGGAGAGAGAGGGAGAGAGTGGAGAAAGAGGGAGAGGGAGAGGGAGAGAGAGGGAGAGAGAGGAGAGAGGAGGGAGAGGAGAAAGAGGGAGAGAGCGGAGAAAGAGGGAGAGGAAGAGAGAGAGGGAGAGAGAGAGAGAGGGAGGGAGAGGGAGAGGGGGGAGAGAGAGGGAGAGAGAGAGAGAGGGAGGGAGAGAGGTGGGAGAGAGAGCGAGAGAGGGGGGGGGGGAGAAAGAGAGGGAGGGAGAGAGGGGGAGAGAGAGAGAGAGGGAGAGGGACAGGGAGAGAGAGGAGAGAGAGGGAGAGGGAGAGAGAGAGGGAGAGAGGATGAGGGAGAGGGAGAGGGAGGAGAAAGAGGGAGAAGGAGAAGGAGAGAGCCGGGGAGAGAGGGAGCGAAGCGACTTCAGAGAGAAGGGCAGACATAAACCCCCACTGCCCCCTAAAACACACAGAGACCAAAGAGTGAGAAGAGGGAAACAGAGAGAGAGAAAGAAAGCTGTGTAAAGCTGTGTAAAGTTGTGTTGGTATATAAGTGAAGGCCACGCGGCGGCTGCTGGAGTGGGACAAAGTCCAAGGTCCTGCACCAGTATACAATAACAACAACACCACCACCGACCTCAGCCACCACCGGTGCGTTCGACTACCTCACCCCACCACCGTGTCCTGCTCCACATTCACATCAAGGGTTAACCGACTTTTACTTCATCAATATACGGGTCAGATTTTCAGAAAATGTACAATTGGCAGCTGTACACATTTAATAAATTGTGCTAAATTAGACTGAAATTTGGTCAATACTAGGTAAATTCGAGTATATTTGGCATTGCATTGATTCTAGCAATCTGTTTGGTTAGATTGAAGTGTATTTTGAACTTTATTTTCGTCTGAAATTTGGGTTATTTGAGAAGATTGGCGAAGTTGAATTGTACATGTTCTGAAAATCTTACCCATACAGTGGAACCTCTGTATTAAGACCACCCTTGGGACTGAATGATCTTTGGTCTCATAGCGAGGTGGTCTCTTTAGAGGGCTCTAAATCTAATAAGAGAGAATAATTCGGGACTGGGAAAACTGGTCTTAATAGCGGGGTGGTCTCTATAATGGTCTTTATGTGAGGTTCCACTGTAATACATCACAATAAAACAAGAAATAGCAAGAAATCCACCTCATAATTGTTTGTCCAGTTTTCATTGATTTTTTTTTAAGTTTTATTATTTCAATTGATTAAACTATATTTTATTTTTCAATGGCAAAGATCAGTGAAAGTATCATTTTGAAAACGTTGGTACTATTTTCTAAGATATTTACTCAAATCTAAAAGAAATAGTCACCATATACGGTAAACAGAATAATTTTGTAATTTGTTTAACTTTCCATGATATTTACTGATATTTTTGTGAGTAACTCTTGTATAAACATATACCAGCAGCAGAATATTGATAACTTTGGTAAGATTTGTATTAGTCATTATAACTGGGACTGCAGAGTTAAATATAAAATGTAAAACATGTGAATTATGTGAACCAACTGGTAAAGTAAAAGCATACTTCGTTGTTTGATCTGAATGTGGATAGCTTCTAGGTAATATATTTTAGAAACCGCAAAAAAACAAACAAAAAAAGGGTTTGGAATCATAACTATAAATGTGTTTTTCTGGGACGATTAACGAACTATATATGTTGTACGTATAGTATATCTTGTATTATCTTTCTGCCTTAATGACATATCAATTTTGTAATAAGGTTGTGTATTAAGGTATGGTTTAATTAAGGGAAATTATATATTAATTAAACATGTCCCTAACTAATGGTAGATGATAGCATGGTTTAATTAAAGAAATTATATATTAATTAAACATGTCCTAACTAATGGTAGATGATATGGGGTGGACAGGGGGGTTGAAATATCCATATTAGAACAATGTGTAAAAGCCACTAGGATATTTTAAAGTGTTTTTAATTAAAATACTCTCCCTCTTTAGGTTCGATGGTTTCTTTGTGACAGTTTTCGAGAGCATGAAACGTACCATTATTGTGTCAAATTGTTTTTAAAAATAATCTGCTTAAAACCATGCATGAAACCAGCGTTACTCGCACTACATGGGTCGTATTTTCAGAAAATGTACAATTGGCCTTCACCAATCCTCTCAAATAACCCATATTTAAGACAAAAATGAGCTTCAAAATGCTGTTTGACATAACAGAACTGATACTTTAAATCAATGCGATACCAAATATACTCAGATATACCCGGTATTCATCATTTTTCAGCCTAATTTAGCAGAATTTACTAAATGTGTAGAGCTTCCAATTGTACATTTTCTGAACATCTGACCCACATGTCCTTCTCCGGGCACAACAACCCGTGCACTGTACAGCTAGAGAATAGAGCAGCTACAACTGATAGATTCGCTCCTGTTTGTTTACATAGCGAACAGCTACATCCGCATTTCTACAGCCTCCAGCCCCGGACACTCAAGACGGAATACAGTAACTTCCCTCCTTGCAGACACCTCACCATTATGCATATGTCCCTATACTGTACATTTCTATTATAGTGACACCTCTCTAATCCAGACACCTCACCATTATGGACAGTCAGAGCCAGTCCCTATACTGTACATTTCTATTATAGAAACCCCTCTCTAATCCAGACACCTCACCATTATGGACAGTCAGAGCCAGTCCCTATACTGTACATTTCTATTATAGAGACACCTCTCTAATCCAGACACCTCACCATTATGCATATGCCCCTATACTGTACATTTTTATTATAGAAACCCCTCTCTAATCCAGACACCTCACCATTATGGACAGTCAGAGCCAGTCCCTATACTGTACATTTCTATTATAGAGACACCTCTCTAATCCAGACACCTCACCATTATGCATATGCCCCTATACTGTACATTTCTATTATAGAAACCCCTCTCTAATCCAGACACCTCACCATTATGGACAGTCAGAGCCAGTCCCTATACTGTACATTTCTATTATAGAGACACCTCTCTAATCCAGACACCTCACCATTATGCATATGCCCCTATACTGTACATTTCTATTATAGAAACCCCTCTCTCTAATCCAGACACCTCACCATTATGGACAGTTAGAGCCAGTCCCTATAATGTACATTTCTATTACAGTGACCGCTCTCTAATCCAGACACCTCACCATTATGGACAGTTAGAGCCAGTCCCTATACTGTACATTTCTATTATAGAGACCCCTCTCTAATCCAGACACCTCACCATTATGGAGAATTAGAGCCAGTCCCTATACTGTACTTTTCTATTATAGAGACCTCTCTCTAATCCAGACACCTCACCATTATGGAGAATTAGAGCCAGTCCCTATACTGTACTTTTCTATTATAGAGACACCTCTCTAATCCAGACACCTCACCATTATGGACAGTTACAGTCAGTTCCTTTAGTGTACATTTCTATTATAGAGACCCCTCTCTAATCCAGACACCTCACCATTATGGACAGTTAGAGCCAGTTCCTATACTGTACATTTCTATTATAGAGACACCTCTCTAATCCAGACACCTCACCATTATGCATATGCCCCTATACTGTACATTTCTATTATAGAAACCCCTCTCTAATCCAGACACCTCACCATTATGGACAGTCAGAGCCAGTCCCTATACTGTACATTTCTATTATAGAGACACCTCTCTAATCCAGACACCTCACCATTATGCATATGCCCCTATACTGTACATTTCTATTATAGAAACCCCTCTCTAATCCAGACACCTCACCATTATGGACAGTCAGAGCCAGTCCCTATACTGTACATTTCTATTATAGAGACACCTCTCTAATCCAGACACCTCACCATTATGCATATGCCCCTATACTGTTCATTTCTATTATAGAAACCCCTCTCTCTAATCCAGACACCTCACCATTATGGACAGTTAGAGCCAGTCCCTATAATGTACATTTCTATTACAGTGACCGCTCTCTAATCCAGACACCTCACCATTATGGACAGTTAGAGCCAGTCCCTATACTGTACTTTTCTATTATAGAGACCTCTCTCTAATCCAGACACCTCACCATTATGGAGAATTAGAGCCAGTCCCTATACTGTACTTTTCTATTATAGAGACACCTCTCTAATCCAGACACCTCACCATTATGGACAGTTACAGTCAGTTCCTTTAGTGTACATTTCTATTATAGAGACCCCTCTCTAATCCAGACACCTCACCATTATGCATATGTCCCTATACTGTACTTTTCTATTATAGTGACCCCTCTCTAATCCAGACACCTCACCATTATGGGCAGTTAGAGCCAGTCCCTATACTGTACTTTTCTATTATAGAGACACCTCTCTAATCCAGACACCTCACCATTATGGACAGTTACAGTCAGTTCCTTTAGTGTACATTTCTATTATAGAGACCCCTCTCTAATCCAGACACCTCACCATTATGGACAGTTAGAGCCAGTTCCTATACTGTACATTTCTATTATAGAGACACCTCTCTAATCCAGACACCTCACCATTATGGACAGTTGGACCAACTCTCTGAATATTTCTATTATAATAAAGTCTCCTCTCTAATCCAAAGACCTCACTACTGTGGACACTTAACTCAAAGTCCAAGGTCGTCCATAATAGAGAGGTTCTACAGTAGATTGACTGCCCATGACTGTTTGTAATATTGAAGTGTGCGGATACAACACGTAGAGTTTGTACTGTAATTCTGTTTTTTTATCTAAACTTTTTGTAATATATGCTGAGTCATGTTGTACCTGCCATCCCAAGTATATAGGTCAGTAAAACCCAGCAATCTGTTATGCCAAGAAGTTTGCAAACCATGGGTAAAGTGACCTTGATGGGAGGGAACTTTTATGCTAAAAAATGTCTCAGGGTTGCAGAATATTGTATCAAAGTATGCAGATGAAATAAACAACATGAACATAATAACATGAAGGAAGGGGCTCCAGGGCACTGGCCTAGGTATCCAGGGTTGATGTGAGAGTTCACTGCCCTAGCGGCCACCACCATCTCCCCTACCTTAGTTTGTGTGCACTGTGATGACACAACCGGTACTCACCTACAACATAGAGAATGTGGAGTTAGTCATAAACATATTGTCATGGTAACGCACAGTGTCATTGGTAACGTTAGAAACTTATATTGTCATGGTAACGTACAGTGTCATTGGTAACGTTAGAAACTTATATTGTCATGGTAACGTACAGTGTCATTGGTAACGTTAGAAACTTATATTGTCATGGTAACGTACAGTGTCATTGGTAACGTTAGAATCATACATTATTATGGTAACATACATGGTAACATATGTGGTAACGTCAGAAATACACAGCGTCATGGTAACGTCAGAAATACACAGCGTCATGGTAACGTCAGAAATACACAGCGTCATGGCAACGTCAGAAATACACAGGGTCATGGTAACGTCAGAAATACACAGCGTCATGGTAACGTCAGAAATACACAGCGTCATAATAACGTTAGAAATATAAAGTAGGTAACGTTAGAAATATACAGCGTCATAATAACGTTAGAAATATAAAGTAGGTAACGTTAGAAATATACAGCGTCATGGTAACGTTAGAAATATACAGTAGGTAACGTTAGAAATATACAGCGTCATGGTAACGTTAGAAATATACAGTAGGTAACGTTAGAAATATACAGCGTCATGGTAACGTTAGAAATATACAGTAGGAAACATTAGAAATATACAGCGTCATGGTAACGTTAGAAATATACAGTAGGTAACGTTAGAAATATACAGCGTCATGGTAACGTTAGAAATATACAGTAGGAAACGTTAGAAATATACAGCGTCATGGTAACGTTAGAAATATACAGTAGGAAACATTAGAAATATACAGCGTCATGGTAACGTTAGAAATATACAGTAGGTAACGTTAGAAATATACAGCGTCATGGTAACGTTAGAAATATACAGTAGGAAACGTTAGAAATATACAGCGTCATGGTAACGTTAGAAATATACAGTAGGAAACAAGTGACCACTATTCCGTCCTACATTTCCACACAATCTTTGTTTTGCTTACATTCTACGATATGTGACATTATTACATCTTGACCACCTGATATCTTTGCCGTCACACAAATTAGTATTTTGTCCTTAAATAAATGACATTAAAAACTGAATTATTCACTAAATGTCATAGTAATATTATGTTGCAGCACGATGTAATTAATGCTATAATCTAATTTCAAGTAAAGTTGTATGTGATGTTCAACACAAGTAACTGGTATTATGTTTACAAGAGTGAGAATGGGTACACGAACGCACCGACGTACCGGATAGCGTCCCAGACGTACAGACGTCCCACTTGCTCACAATCAATGCTCCCCCACTCCTCATCTAGTCCAACCAATGCTCCCTCCCCCCCCCCCCCCCACACACACAATCAATGCTCCCCCACTCCTCATTTAGTCCAACCAATGCTCCCCCCCCCACACACACACACAATCAATGCTCCCTCACTCCTCATTTAGTCCAACCAATGCTCCCCCCCCCCCCACACACAATCAATGCTCCCTCACTCCTCATTTAGTCCAACCAATGCTCCCCCCCCCCCACACACACACAATCAATGCTCCCTCACTCCTCATTTAGTCCAACCAATGCTCCCCGCCCCCCCCCCCCCCACACACACAATCAATGCTCCCTCACTCCTCATTTAGTCCAACCAATGCTCCCTCCACTCATTCAGTCTAATCACTAGAACTTATTTATCTTTTATTTAGAAAAAAGCTGACCGAGTTCCATACGGTGATATACTCGGTTAATCGAGTGTGGTCTCGTATGAATATAATATTTGGTAATAATAATATGGGGCAACATTGCAACATATTGTTCTTCAATATAACAAAATATTGAATATTAAAAAATCATGATAATTAAACAAAGATAACATAGATATTTGTCCACCCCAAGGACGCTGTAACTTAAAATGAAAAATTTGCAGAAGATTAGATTAGCTAAGAAAAATAAAAGATTTCTTGATCTAGTTTCGTTTATATCTCAGCTGAATATGATTCATCGATCATGTTCAGTATTTGTATTTATGATGTGTTGTGTCTGCCTTATCACAGACATCTCCTTTATTGAGTTCTATGGATATATGGGTCAGAATTTAAGAAAATGTACAATTGACCTTCACCAATCCTCTCAAATAACCCACATTTCAGACGAAAATAAAGTTTAAAATACAATTCAACCTAACCAAACAGCTTGCAAGAATCAATGCAATGCCGAATATACCGTACTCGAATTTACCTAGTATTGACCAAATTGCAGCCTGATTTAGGAGAATTTACTAAATGTGTAGAGCTGCCAATTGTACATTTTCTGAAAATCTGACCCTTATAAACATTAAACATAGATAACATGGATATTTGTCCACCCCAAGGACGCTGAAACTTAAAATGAAATATTTGCAGAAGATTAGATTAACTAAGAAATATTTTATATTTCTTGTTCTAGTTTCATTTTTATTTGAGCTGAATATGATTCATGGATCATGTTCAGTATTTGTATTTATGATGTGTTGTGTCAGCCTTATCACAGACATCCTCTTTATTTATTTCTATGGATATATGGGTCAGAATTTCAGAAAATGTACAATTCAACTTCGCCAATCCTCTCAAATAACCCACATTTAAGACAGAAATAAGCTTCAAAATACAGTTCAACCTAACCAAACAGATTGCTAGAATCAATGCAATGCCAAATATACTAGAATTTACCTAGTATTGGCCAAATTGCAGCCTAATTTAGCAGAATTTACTAAATGTGTACAGCTGCCAATTGTACATTTTCTGAAAATCTGACCAATATACATGACGACTATAAACAGAATATGTCTAACTAATTCAGACAGACATTTTGCAGAACAAAAACAATAAGATTTTTAAGTTTATAAACTAGTGAAGAGTGTTTAATTTAATTTAAGAGCATTATATTTCTATAACAATTGTTGTATACATTTATTTATATTTCTCTTTTATCAGTTTGTATTGAAAAAAATGCAATATGCAAAATGTCATGATGAATAAAATGATTAAAACAACAATATAGCAAGCCTGTGAAGCTAAAGATCCAGACAAATACTTTTATGTATATATATTTTTTTTAATTTAGAATATTTATACAGCATATCAACATATATACAGACATGTTTACAAATAGTTAATAGTCAGAGCTCATAGTGACTTAGCTCCCTTATTTTTCAGGGAAGTGCATTAATCACACCCCTTGCCTCGCCGCAGACTAAGATAAGGATTGTCTCAAGTTACAGTTGGGCTCGTTCCAACAACGTTTGAATGGAAACATGAATTAGTGCCGGTTGACTCCATACATAGCTCCTTATATAGTTCCATTTCCATAGCTTATTATTTTAATTTTTAAAGTTGGTACTTTTTCATATAAATCTTCTATGGTCCCTGCCATCCAGCCAACATAAAAATTCTAACAATGATATTACCCATTATGGACTATCGAGTAATAGTCTGTTAAAGCACAGACCTAATGTTGCACTATGAACCAGTAATTCAGTTTTTACTGTTGATAAGTTCTAGGCTCAGAACCTCAGATATAAATGGTATGTCAGTGATTGGACGCCTACTGCGCTAATACTTTCCCGGCCCTGGAGTAGGTGTCGTAATGGGATTCTGAAGGAATTTTGCAGTTGGGAGCGAGAGGCTTTCTCCTCAGAGATAACTGATTGTAACACATGCTGTGCATGCTACTCATTGCCTTGTCTGCTTCATCAGCAGTCTTCCTCTTGCCAGGTTTTGGGGCTTAGACTGTACCTAGTGTTGTTCCAGAGGTGCCCCAGCAGAGCTGATCAGGCTCCGTTTGGAGGGACTCACTCAACTCTTGAGCCTAGACTGGAGAGGCTTTCCCTCCGTTTGGAGGGACTCTCTCAACTATGGGCCTAGACTGGAGAGGCTTTCCCTCCGTTTGGAGGGACTCACTCAACTCTTGAGCCTAGACTGGAGAGGCTTTCCCTCCGTTTGGAGGGACTCACTCAACTCTGGGCCTAGACTGGAGAGGCTTTCCCTCAGTATAAAGGGACTCTCTCAACTCTGAGCCTAGACTGGAGAGGCTTTCCCTCAGTTTGGAGGGACTCACTCAACTCTGGGCCTAGACTGGAGAGGCTTTCCCTCAGTTTAGAGGGACTCTCTCAACTCTGGGCCTAGACTGGAGAGGCTTTCCCTCCGTTTGGAGGGACTCACTCAACTCTGGGCCTAGACTGGAGAGGCTTTCCCTCAGTTGGGAGGGACTCACTCAACTCTGAGCCTAGACTGGAGAGGCTTTCCCTCAGTTTAAAGGGACTCTCTCAACTCTGGGCCTAGACTGGAGAGGCTTTCCCTCAGTTTAAAGGGACTCTCTCAACTCTGGGCCTAGACTGGAGAGGCTTTCCCTCAGTTTAAAGGGACTCTCTCAACTCTGAGCCTAGACTGGAGAGACTTTCCCTCAGTTTAAAGGGACTCTCTCAACTCTGAGCCTAGACTGGTTCCTGGTCATCAGTTTGATTTACATAATAAATAATAACAATATGTGGGTATGGGTCAGATTTTCAGAAAATGTACAATTGGCAGCAGTAGACATTTAGTAAATTCTGCTAAATTAGGCTGCAATTTGGTCAATACTAGGTAAATTCAAGAATATTCGGCATTATATTGATTCTAGCAATCTGTTTGGCTAGGTTGAACTGTATTTTGAACTTTATTTTCATCTGAAATTTTGGTTTTTTGAGAAGATTGGCGAAGTTGAATTGTACATTTTCTGAAAATCTAACCCGTATACACAATACTTGAACAGGGAGCTGTGCTGCTCACTCTAGGCCCAAACCCTCAGCTGAGATAAGAATGGTATGTCAGCCTATTTTGCTAATTGGTTTCCTGGCCTAGGACTCGGCCTTTTAAAGGGAATATAATTACATTTTGCGAGCTTAATGGACTTATAATGGAACTCGGTTTGAGGTAAGAGGATTTCCCTCCATTTGAAGGGACTTTCTCAACTTTGGGCCTAGACTGTGCTGTGGTTCGGGACTGTTTCCCGTGTCAGAAATATCTTGTACAAATCTGTTATAATATGGATCAAGTCCCCAGAAAATGTACAGTTGGCCTTCACCAATCCTCTTAAATACCCCAAATATAAGAAGAAAATTAGGTTCAAAATACAGTTCAACATAACCAGACAGGTTTATTGAATGAATATAATACAGAATATACTCAGATATACTTAGTATTCATCATTTTTCACTCTAATTACGCAGAATATGATAGATGTGTTGAACTGTAGATTGTGCATTTTCTGGAAATCTGACCCATATACAGACTTGTAGTTACAATATATGGTATAGGGTTAAATTCAATTCAATTAAACATTTTTGTATTGCTGATCTTGGTTATTACAATACAATTATATTGAAATATATTCGCGATTGTTCATGGAGAGTGTGTTGTTCAACCTTCTGCGCTGAATATTCTATCAAATCGTTTTAAATAATATAAATTGGCAAATAAATAATAAATTAATTTAAATGATAAGGAAATATCAGAACGAAAGTAAAAAAATATAAATGAGGAAAGAATATTAACTATGGAACTCCTTTGAATTGATGAATGTAAGTAAATATTAAAGAATTAAAGAATTAAAGAGTGGTAAATACAGACAATGCATGATGTTATGGTGAATGTAAGTGAGGCCGTCACCAAGTGAACTATTTCCCCGGGCGGTGGTAGGTGTAGAGTTGACTGTGTGTGCAGCAGTGTCAGCTTACATGTAGCCAGCCTCCAGGCTCAACT
The DNA here is from genome assembly GCA_942159475.1 of Sthenelais limicola. NCBI lineage: Eukaryota > Metazoa > Annelida > Polychaeta > Phyllodocida > Sigalionidae > Sthenelais > Sthenelais limicola. Next base: position 58,067,823 of record OW804102.1, on the reverse strand, counting down.
CTCACTCCTTACTTTCTACATCTCATCCTCTTCCTCCATCTCCTTCTCCTTCTCCTCTTCCCCCATCTCCTCCTCCCCTTCCTCTATCTCTATCTCCTTCCTCCATCTCCTCTCCTTCCATCTCCCCTTCCTCCATCTCCTCCTCCCCTTCCTCCATCTCCTCCTCCCCTTCCTCCATCTCCTCCCCTTCCTCCATCTCCTCCTCCCCTTCCTCCATCTCCTCTCCTTCCTCCATCTCCTGCTCCTCCCCTTCCTCCATCTCCTCCTCCCCTTCCTCCATCTCCTCTCCTTCCTCCATCTCCTGCTCCTCCCCTTCCTCCATCTCCTCTCCTTCCTCCATCTCCTGCTCCTCCCCTTCCTCCATCTCCTCTCCTTCCTCGATCTCTTCCTCCCCTTCTTCCATCTCCTCTCCTTCCTCGATCTCTTCCTCCCCTTCTTCCATCTCCTCTCCTTCCTCCATCTCGTCCTCCCCTTCTTCCATCTCCTCTCCTTCCACCATCTCCTCCTCCCCTTCCTCTATCTCTATCTCCTTCCTCCATCTCCTCCCCTCCCTCCGTCTCCTCCCTTTCCTCCTCCTCCTCCCCTCCCTCCATCTCCTCCTCCCCTTCTTCCATCTCCTCCTCCTCCCCTTCCTCCTCCTCCCCTCCCTCCATCTCCTCCTCCCATTTTTTTCTTCTTACTGCCACCTGTTTTTCTTTCTCCTAATACCCTCCCCCCTCCTTCTCCTCCACCTCTTTCTCCTTCGCCTTCCCTCCTCCACTACCTCGTCCTCCTCTTCCTCATCCACCACCACCTCTGCCCCCACCCCCGCCCCCACCCCCGCCCCCAAACGCACACACTCCTTACTGGACCAGGAAGTCAGATATGATAATTAATCTATCATCTCACATATTACTTCTTCTTATCTATACTGGGCTGAGTTTACTGGACGAATTTCCGCAAGTATACTGGGTCAACTGCGTTATTTTATTGTGAACAAGACAACAGAAAACTGCCATTTGTTAAGGTATGTTTTGATACCAAGGAGGCTAGCATGGCATTTTTATTAATACAAGACAACAACAGTTTATAAACAAAATAATCTAATATATTTTCTTCTCCTCCTCAAGCAGTGGTTACATAATGTGGCGTTTGGTCACTAGGTACCACCTCCAGTTTCCTGTAAGATCATAATCTATAGATCTACACACTCAACCCCTGGAGATCATCAAACACCCAGAATCAACCATAAACTACTCTGCTCTGATCATTCACTACTGAGGTCTTAACTGCTACTAGCCTCCACAACCCCTTCTACCAAACCCTTCTAGATGACCAATCATGACCCAAGCCACCCACCCCACACCAAGTAAATAAACCCAACATGCTACAGGATACTTCTGTTACAATACCGGGGAAGTCAATTCCTCACCTGCCTCAAAAAAGCCAAACCAAGAAGAGAATGCTGGCGTCCTAATAACAGTACTGATGTTGTATGGGATGTATACATCTCAGCAAATGCCTAATAACAGTACTGATGTTGTATGGGATGTATACATCTCAGCAAATGCCTAATAACAGTACTGATGTTGTATGGGATGTATACATCTCAGCAAATGCCTAATAACAGCACTGATGTTGTATGGGATGTATACATCTCAGCAAATGCCTAATAACAGTACTGATGTTGTATGGGATGTATACATCTCAGCAAATGCCTAATAACAGCACTGATGTTGTATGGGATGTATACATCTCAGCAAATGCCTAATAACAGTACTGATGTTGTATGGGATGTATACATCTCAGCAAATGAGACCCAAACTACACGTGTACTGATTATAAGACAAATAAGCTATACAGCAGCAATAAGGTCCTTTGTGTTTTATATCAAGCAATAGAGCACGGTAACATGAGTTGTTGGTTATGAAACAAGGGCGGATTATTACTGCTTCTTTATTATATGGGTCAGGTTTTCAGAAAATGTACAATTCAACTTCGCCAATCTTCTCAAATAACCCAGATGTCTGAGGAAAATAAAGTTCAAAACATAGTTGTACCTAACCAAACAGATTGCTAGAATCAATGTAAAGCCGAATATACTCGAATTTACTTAGTATTGACCAAATGTCAGATTAATTTTGCAGAATTTACTAAATGTGTACAGCTGCCAATTGTACATTTTCTGAAAATCTTACCCTTATACAGTAAGACTAGAGGTGGAGACGTGTGGTGATACAAGCCCAGTTGACCAGCCACTCATCATGTGAGTGGTGCAGAGTTATACAGTCTAGGCTCAGAGGTGAGAGAATCCCTCCAAACTAAGGGAAAGCTTCTCCAGTCTAGGCTCAGAGTTGAGAGAGTCCCTCCAAACTTAGGGAAACCTCTCCAGTCTAGGCTCAGAGTTGAGATAGTCCCTCCAAACTAAGGGAAAGCCTCTCCCTCCAAACAGCAAAATCCCATTAGGACACCGGGTCTTGAACCCATTAGCACAGTCCACTCAAGAATATGATAACAGTATACATGTGTACACATACTACATATGTATGTATGTATGTATGTATGTATGTATGTATGTATATTTGTATGTATGTATATATGTATGTACGTATGTATGTATATATGTATGTATATATATGTATGTATATAATGTATGTATGTACGTATGTATATATGTATGTATATAATGTATGTATATAATGTATGTATGTATGTATGTATATATATATGTATGTATATAATGTATATATATATATATGTATGTATATAATGTATGTATATATGTATGTATGTATACATGTATACATTTACTGAAGTAAGCCCATGTAATATAAAGCTATAATCAGGTAGTATTAACAAGTAATAAGATGTTGACACATACATGTAGCCATTGTTATTGACACTGGGAGGAGCTGCTGTCCTACATAAGGGCTCTCTACACTATCTCCCGCCTATAGGCCACCAATCTCTCCCACAAGTACCTATAGAGATAACGCTATCTACCCCCCCCCCCCCACACACACACACACACCCAGCCCAACCACTAACAGCCCTCTTCTATTAAAGCTGCATTCCCTGCGATTATTACAAACAAAATCTGACCAAATTTACTCATATTATGACTTATAGGACTGGATATCAATATTCTGCTGCTGTTATAATAATGTTTATACAATACAAGAGTTACTCATATTATCATGACTTATAGGACTGGATTCATCAATATTCTGCTGCTGTTATATGTTAATATAAGAGTTACTCATATTATGACTTATAGGACTGGATTCATCAATATTCTGCTGCTGTTATATGTTTTACAAGAATTAGAAGTTGATTTGATCGAGCGAAAAAACACCATGATAGTACCCGATAATATGGCCCAAGCTTGACAGCTTGAAAAAATTAGGTATATGACAGTCACAACTCTACACAGTCCTACATATATGTGTCACAGTCAGAACTCAACACTGTATACATATGTGTCACAGATATGACAGTCACAACTTAACATTGTATACATATGTGTCACAGATATATGACAGTCACAACTCAACACTGTATACATGTGTCTCAGAGATGTGACAGTCACAAACTATACACTCTATACATATTGTGTCACAAACATATGACAGTCACAACTATACACTGTATACATATGTGTCACAGATATGACAGTCACAACTCAACACTGTATACATATGTGTCACAACTGACAGTCAGAAGGCAGAGAGGGACAACTGTCACCTGACAGTCCAAGTGTGTGACAGTATATTATCTTGATTTATGACTCATTTATTGGCCTCCCGTCACTCCTTGTAGGAGTTGAGTGACTATAACACTTGACACTAGTGACAGGTATTGTATAGAGTTCATGGCAGTTCATTGTATGACAGTTAACTGGCTGGGGGGGGGGGGGGGGCGAGGGAGGGGATGTTATCTTTTTTATAATCCGATTTACTTATTGTTCCTATTATTGTATCATTGGGTCAGATTTTCAGAAAATGTACAATTGGCAGTTGTACACATTTAGTCAATTCTGCTAAATTACGCTACAATTTGGCCAATACTAGGTATATCTGAGTATATTCGGCATTGTATTGATTCTAGCAGTCCGTTTAGTTAAGTTGAACTGTATTTTGAACTTTATTTTCGTCTGAAATTTGGGTTATTTGAGAAGATTGGCGAAGTTGAATTGTACATTTTCTGAAGATCTGACCCTATTATCGTTCAAATGTGGTTGTATTTTTTAAATTAATTTATTTACTTTAAAATTCATTTATTTACTTTACCTTTATCGTTTATTTGAAGACATCTACTTAACTTATATTTACTTTATTTCTTTTAGACCGACGCATTGGACCAGTAAGTCCACACATTCTAGTTATAGTGTAATAATTGTCTTCGCAAACATCCTATAAAAACAGAAATACTCTAAGTAAAAGTTCAAACTTGAT
>OW804102.1:58054344-58063190 GCA_942159475.1 Sthenelais limicola | reverse complement strand
TAGCAAGGGGAAAGAGAAACAATGTATCAGTTATTCACTTCAACTTCTCTACATTTCACACAGCAAATGGAACCAGGAGCTTTTTTTCTATAACCTAGCGAGTGGCGGGGGGGGGGGGGGGGGGGGGGGGGGGAGAGAAAATAAAATGTATCAAGTATTTCCATAAAACATACATATTTAACATGAAAATGTACAAATTTTCTTTCGTCCCTAGACCTTGGGGCTAAGGAGTCATGTAATACTTATATTAGCCGACTCTCTCTCTTCCTAATCTTGTCTGTTTCCATAACCTAGTGGGGTGAGTGTGTGTGTGTGTGGGGGGGGGGGGGGATCAAATGTATCAGGGTCCAGATTTTCAGAAAATGTACAATTGGCAGCTGAACATATTTAGTAAATTCTGTATAATTAAGCTGAAATTAGGTCAATACTAGGTAAATTCGACTATATTTGGCATTGCATTGATTCTAGCATCTGTTTGGTTAGGTTGAACTGTATTTTAAACTTTATTTTCGTCTGAAAGGTTTGTTATTTGAGGGGATTGGTGAAGGTGAATTGTACATTTTCTGAAAATCTGACCCATCAGTTATCTCAGTTCAGTTTCAGTGGAGCCCCAACAACTCCTTTTATCAAATGTTATTAACCACTTACAGTATCCAGTTTCAAAATTACTTAACATTTTCATTTTTGAAGCCTGTTTGGGAGGCTACAAACTATTATGATCTAAATGACTTAGGAATCAAACAAGAACTAAATGAAGAGAGATCATTACCATTAATGTACGAGAGTTCTCCACAATTACATTATGAGTTATCATGTGCTTAAACCTACATATTTAGCACATTAACCTGTACAAATGTTCTTCCCAGGCTAGAGGTAAGGAGTCGTATATTATAGTGGAAATCACTGTTCTCTAATACAGGCGACATTTTAATTCACAAATATTTCTCTTCAATTAACAGATTGTTATTTGTGCTTTGATATTTGTCACAGCTTTTGGATTCATTATCTTTATTTATTATCTTTATTCTAACTTCATGGATCGCACTTTTCTGTCATGATATAAGTTAAGGACTTTTTAAGGACGTTCAAGGCCAGGGATGTAGTTTTTCAGGGACATATAAGGGTAAGATTTTCGGAAAATGCACAATTGGCAGCTGTACACATTCAGTTAATTCTGTTAAATTAGGCTGAAAAATGGTCAATACTAGTTAAATTAGAGTATATTTTGCATTGCATTGATTCTAGCAATCTTTTTGGTCCGATTGAACTGTATTTTGAACTTTTATTTTCGTCTGAAATTTGGGTTATTTGAGAGAATTGGTGAAGGTCAATTGTACACTTTCTGGCAATGTCACCCATAAAAAGCACTGGATTCTTCCCAATTTTCCCGATGATTATTTTGTTTTCTGTGAACAGCCAGTTTTGAAATAGATTTTAAATAAAATTCAATCACTTTCAAGGCATTGACTTCCCGTACGTTCAGGAATGCTTGTACCTGTAACTAGATCTGGGGCTAATTGTACCTGAGTATGTTTGACATTCTTCAACTGCTGGAGGCTCCAAATACAAAGTAAAAGATGTTTTTTATTAGGGAGATTCCGCAAGCAATCCTATCTCAATTACGTAACCGTATCCATATAATCTTTTGAGTAAATTACGTCGCATTTTTATGCATACAAAATAAATAGTGAGATGAAAGATTTTGCTTGGCGTTACATTTTCCCCGCCATGTTGTGCTGAACCTGTTTCTTCCTATTACCGTATGTATATCAGTTTAACGTTTACGTATAGGTTAGACTTGCTGAACCTCACTATTATGCACTTGTCAACTCCCACCCCCCAACCCCCGGGGGTATGGGGGAACATCCTGGGCATTCTGGGAAATAGGATGAAATCAACGACCCCCCCCCCTCCCCCTCCCCAAGCGCAAGAAATTTGTGTAAATTCCCCGACCCCGGGGCACAGTTTTTACATTATTATTGCAAATTTTTAAAAGAATATAAACCCTGATAGACATTCCCCACCCCGGGAAATGTCCTTTATACTGCGGTAAACTACGGGAAATCCCCGCCTGGCATATCCCATGGGATGGGTGGGGGATGGGGGATGCAATTCACAAGCGCATTAACTGCCCACCGCTTGGGATATAATAGTAATATCAGGAACCTACATGTATGTATAAAGTAACCAGTAAATAGCTTCCAATTGTCAGCATCGTGACTGTGATAATGTGTCTAATTGCCCAGTAAATGCATTTCCTTGAAGCTTCAAACATTTGTTATATTAAAGATTGGTGACAATTTGGCCTGCTATAGTAAGACCAGGTCAGCGTACTGCGGATATATACAGATAGTAACCACATATAGCGGCTAAAAACATATTGTTTATTCAGCATGTATACTGTGAGAAATTCCTTTCTAAATCTGGACTCTTTGTTAAGGCAAGCATCTATGAACCGACATTCTTACGCTCTGAGAATATCTTTAAATATAACAATCAGAATCGCTACACAAAGCGACATTTTCTTTTTTTTTATGAAATCCACCAAACTGTGGCCCAGACAGTAAGACACGCCTTGTATGGACAGGGTGAATGTATCCAAGATGGCGTTAGGGTGGGAATAACATTAGAACTGGAAACACTAATGGTTCCAAGCTAACACATTTTCTAATTTATTTAATTTAAAACTAATAAGATAATTTTCAAGAAATAAAGCTAACACTAACTAACAGAACAAAATTGAAGCCGCACTCTCAGCTAACATCAGTCAAAATCTAAACATTTTCTACTTTTTGGTTCTTTCCAACCAATCTAAATGTCATTTGATCAAAATTTTGGATGATTTTGTCAAGTTGTTTTTGCTACAAGGCTTCCAAAGCGTCCTTATTTGTAATTTGTCCAAATTCTTTGCTAATATGATATCACATATCACCGGCAACTGTTTTCTCTAGGTCAAATCCACTCCTTGTATTAACATATAACAGCAGCAGAATATTGATAAATCCGGTCCTATAAGTCATAATATGAGTAACTCTTGTATAAACATATAGCAGCAGAATATTGATAGATTAAGTCCTATAAGTCATAATATGAGTAACTCTTGTATAAACATATAACACCAGCAGAGTATTGATAAATCCGGTCCTATAAGTCATAATATGAGTAACTCTTGTATAAACATATAACAGCAGCAGAATATTGATAAATTCAGACCTATAAGTCATAATATGAGTAACTCTTGTATAAACATATAACAGCAGCAGAATATTGATAAATCCGGTCCTATAAGTCATAATATGAGTAACTCTTGTATAAACATATAACAGCAGCAGAATGTTAATAAATTCAGACCTATAAGTCATAATATGAGTAACTCTTGTATAAACATATAACAGCAGCAGAATATTGATAAATTCAGACCTATAAGTCATAATATGAGTAACTCTTGTATAAACATATAACAGCAGCAGAATGTTAATAAATTCAGACCTATAAGTCATCATATGAGTAACTCTTGTATAAACATATAACAGCAGCAGAATGTTAATAAATTCAGACCTATAAGTCATCATATGAGTAACTCTTGTATAAACATATAACAGCAGCAGAATGTTAATAAATTCAGACCTATAAGTCATAATATGAGTAACTCTTGTATAAACATATAACAGCAGCAGAATATTGATAAATCCAGTCCTATAAGTCATAATATGAGTAACTCTTGTATAAATATATAACAGCAGCAGAATGTTAATAAATTCAGTCCTATAAGTCATGATATGAGGGAATCTTGTAAGATTTGTTTTGTTGTAATAGCTGAGAATGCATGTTCAAAGATAGAATAGAAACAATGAACTTACCTGATATAACCTAACTATATGTGGATGCCGTAGTAACTTCATTATTTGTATTTCCCGGAAAATCTTCTTTAGATTATCTTCGTCTAACTGCGTTTTATCTATAATTTTTATGGCCACCTGAAAAGAGAAAAGAGAGGAAGATTTAAGTGAAAATTCATGCTTAAAATGTTGGATGATAGCATTGAACACAAACAATTAATAAACAATTATTGGTAGGTTTGGTCTTGTATAGATTTGCAAAGAGTCAACACTGCTCCTATTCTAACCAGGCTTATATTCACACCCAGCTTCTATTCAGACCAGGCTTACATTCACACCCCAGCTTCTATTCAGACCAGGCTTATATTCAAACCCAGCTTCTATTCAGACCAGGCTTATATTCACACCCCAGCTTCTATTCAGACCAGGCTTATATTCAAACCCAAGCTTCTATTCAGACCAGGCTTACATTCACACCCCAGCTTCTATTCAGACCAGGCTTATATTCACACCCCAGCTTCTATTCCAACCAGGCTTATATTCACACCCCAGCTTCTATTCAGACCAGGCTTATATTCACACCCCAGCTTCTATTCAGTCCAGGCTTATATTCAAACCCCAGCTTCTATTCAGACCAGGCTTATATTCACACCCCAGCTTATATTCAGACCAGGATAATATTCACACCCCAGCTTCTATTCAGTCCAGGCTTATATTCACACCCCAGCTTGTATTCAGACCAGGCTTATATTCAGACATGGTCCTGGCCAGTGGGTATGACCATAAAGTGCCTTTCTGTCTCTTTTCTCTGTCTCTCTCCTTTCTTCTCTGTCTCTCTCCCTTCTTCTCTGTCTCTATTTCCTGGGTATGATCATAAACTGCCTCCCTCTCAGCTCTCCCACCCTTGATATAACCATATTAAATGTGTTGATAAGGGCGTAAAGCAACCAATCTCACTCACTCCCTCTCAGCTCTCCCGCCCTTGATATAACCATATCAAATGTGTTGATAAGGGCGTAAAGCAACCAATCTCACTCACTCCCTCTCTCATATTCAGACAATACTTATATTCACACCGCAGCTTTTATTCAAGGAAATACGGTAGAGACCGATGTAAATACGGTATGATGCAGTGGCCATGCTGAGTGGTGAGGAGTTGGAGAGAATGAGGCCACTCTGACATAACGGCTACAGCAGGGGGACAAGGTTCAGTAACTGTACCTAGTCCCCTCCCCCTCACTCAACCAGGCCATCGTTACACTTGGTGGGTCAGATTGTCAGAAAATGTACAATTGGCAGCTCTACACATTTAGTAAATTCTGCTGCAATTTGGCCAATACTAGGTGAATTCGAGTATATTTGGCATTGCATTGATTCTAGCAATCTGTTTGGTTATGTTGAACTTTATTTTCGTCTGAAATGTGGGTTATTTGAGAGGATTGGCGAAGTTGAATTGTACATTTTCTGAAAATCTGCCCACTGTAAGCAACGCTAGTATCCTCCTATTGTGTTTAATGTATTTCCTTTACATCAACGTATCCTATGTAATCTGCCCTACTCCCACTCACAGAGGGAGCGCCATCATACTCTAATATCAATGTTACAGTCTAGGCCCAAAGTTGAGAGAGTCCCTTCAAACAAAGGGAAAGCCTCTCGCCTCAAACCACAAAGAGTCATTATAATTCCATTAAGACCGCAAAATGTCATTATATTTCCATTAAAACGCCGAGTTCTAGTTCTAGCTAATTAGAAACCGATTAGCGAAGTAGGCTGACATACCATTCTTATCTGATCTGAGGGTTTGGACCTAGAGTGTTTACTCTAATTAATTCAACAAGTAATGATTATTCATTTTATATTACATTATGTTATTGACAAAAGAAACTTATCATTATTTCTGAGAATTATTAGCATAAAAAGATCTACTGCGCTTGATATTTATTTTATGATAATGTATTAGAAAACCTTAATTAACATAGCAGTGGACCACCTTCGTCTATGACAACTGTGGATTTGTTCACTGCAAAACTTTAAAGTAACACCATCAGAAAGCTTGCAAAGCCCCCTTGGAGCCCGCTGGAGTCATGTTTTCTGCCAGCGACATGATCGAGTGAGTGAGTGAGTGAGTAATTTGATAATTTACTCTCATTCTTGTGTAGTTTATTTTGCTACCTGGAAGACATATATTTGGACTTTCTGCACATTTTGTTGTATTTTTGCGGGTATATTCTATATAATATGTTGTAACGGGTAAATAACAACTAAAATGTGTTTAATTTTAGATTTTGTAGTCATTCACTTAACAGTTCAAAATCAGCACAGGATGTTTGTTGATAATATGTTATAGGTATATAGTCTGTCTAGAAAGTAGTTGACACGTGATTCCTTAGTCCCTTTAAGGGGAGGGAAAAGTGGGAGATTTCTGATTTCTATTTATGACAAGGACCTGTCCATTCTTTGCCCAGCGAGTCGCTCATTGCAATCAACCATGGGGAAACAGGGCCAGTATAACCAGATCTCCCTTCCATCTAAGCAAAACAACAGCTGCTCCACATGGAACAGAGACAGTGCTATACAATACAGCTGTATATTTGGCCATGGTTGGTCGCAAACGACCATGGTCGGTCGCAAACGGCCATGGTCGGTCGCAAACGGCAATTCAGGAGGCAATAGTTTGAAGTCAAAACTCCCCCACCTTTCCCTCCCCTTAAAGGGACTAAGGAATCACGTGTCAACTACTTTCTAGATATATAAGTTTGTATCCTTCGCTGAATTGGCGTGTGAATTCACGTATTTGTATTGAAGTCAAATGAGCAACATCAAGCGATAAGTGAAACCACTTCAGCAAAGGATTTCGGTGATGACTAAATTATAATGTGGACTTTTACGGAAAAAGGGAAATATATAAAAACTCCACAAAAATAGGAAATCCTGGAAGGAAAGAAGGGAAATCCCGAGGGGAAAAGGGCATCCGGCATGGGGAAAATTAACGCTTATTTCCATTATTTTGTTAGGGGGGATTTATCCTCCACAAGTATGGGTGGGGAAAAACAGAACCAAAAGTAGAAAATCTTTACTTTTTAAATGTCAACTGAACTTTAAAATGTGGACAAATATTCGTTCATGAGATAATATATGTATTAAATCGATCCCAGCATGCACTGTTACGGACATGCGCAATGCCCTTATTCAGGAGACGATGTGTTGTAGTGTGAACAAAGTTGAAACATTTGAAACATAAGATTAGTAGGTTACGGTGGACCATATCTGGAGCAGAATAAAGCGTAGTGGTTAGAGTGAATGATAGCTTGTACAGGGCCCCAGTTTACATTGCGCGTCCAAGGTCAATGCTCAAGTCTGTATAGGGACTTGGTGGTGAACATATACTATTACATTTCTAAACTAAACTTTATACAATAACATTTATTTATTTTATTTATTTCATCCTCTGATGAAGGCAAATAAATGGCGGAACGTGCAATAAACATGCAACTATAATTTCAGCACAAGGTTATCATCCATTGAGTTGAGTTCCATATGATTTTTTTATATTTGTTTTTTAATCTAATTTTTATTTTTATCTAATTATCTAACTAATTATTTAATGGGGTCGCTAAATGAAATAATCTGAGATTCGTACAATATAAAATAGGTTGATAAATTCCTGGACTAAAATCAATTAACTGTTTTCAGGACTCCCAGTGACATTTATTAAAACAAAAGGATTTTTTATGAGTTTTTTTCTTAAAAAACAAATGTTTTCATTAAAAATGATATTCCCCCCCCCCCCCCCAAAAAAACGTATTTGCTCTAAAATTTTAAGAAAAAAAGGTTTCCTTTGAGAGGCCTTCATTTATTTTCTTAAACAAATACGGTGAATTTGGCCCTGTATGATTAAGATAAAGATAAGAAAATCTTTTATTTGTCAGATAGTTTGATTCCGGCCGCGCGTAACTGGGACATATGTCCCATAAACTGACTGCAAACACGTTTAACTGAAATTAGAGCCGCAACAACCGGTAAATTAGTGGTAGTCATTTAGACGGGTCAGATCTTCAGAAAATGTACAATTCAACTTCGCCAATCCTCTCAAATAACCCAAATTTCAGACGAAAATAAAGTTCAAAATGCAGTTCAACCTGACCAAAGAGATTGCTAGAATCAATGCAATGCCGAATATTCTCGAATTTACCTAGTATTTACCAAATTGCAGCCTAATTTAGCACAATGTATTTCACTTTCTGAAAATCTGACCAAATATAGATTGGGAAGAGGGACAAATTGTTACAATACTACCCAGAACCCACCTTAGTATGGGCTCAGTACTGAAAGGTCACCTCATGGCCCACATCTGGACTAGGGTTTGAATGAGGAGAAATTTCACCTCATTTTATATCTTAATTTTTGAACGTTTATTAAAACACCCTATAAATACAAGCTAAACCTCGTAGTTTTGCGAGTTCACTGTTCTTCGCTTCGTTTATAAATTATTTGTTTTTTTTAAAAACTGGGCTTACATGAGACCCTTGATTGAAGTTTTCCACAAGGCCCAGGGTGGAATTTCTCGGTGAAAATGGGACTGGACAGACATTGCAAGGTTATTCGCCCGTTGCCCATTAATAAACCTCAATGTCATATTATGGGTCATTGCTCAAGCGGGAACAGGTTGTACCCCAATGTCTTAAAATGCGGTTATCCACGAGGCCCAGGCTGGAATGTCTCAGTTTTTCCACAAAAGATAAATCTCGGTTAGCACAACCTATTTCATTTTCTGAAAATCTGACCCAAATATAGATTGGGAAGAGGGACAAATTGTTACAATACTTCCCAGAACCCACCTTAGTCTCGGTTGCGGAGGGAGACCTCGGGGCTACGCTACGCTCCGCCCCTCTGTCTCCCCCCGCAACCTCGATGGATAAAAATTCAACTGACCAAACCCGTGGTTGATTCCATCTATTGATCTAACCGATCCATGAGTACATAAAGACCACCGCTATTAAGACCTGT